>JAPTHA010000007.1:12523697-12546020 GCA_029814585.1 Gymnapogon annona
CATCAGGCAGGGACAGACACAGCAGTATACGGTGGGAGGCATTCTTGCAAGCATAAGTGAAGCATCGAGCAGGGTAGCAATCCAAGCACATTTACCAGAGGGAGGGAGGGAGGGAGGAGGGAGCAGATCCGTGAGGAGAGGAGGAGGAGGAGGGTGGGGGGTGTTGGGGGTGTTGCATGCTCGCAGAGTGTGACAGAGATAGAGCGATTCCATGAGCAAGAAAGAGACACAGAGACAAGAGAGAGAGAGAGAGAGAGAGAGAGAGAGGGAGAACACTAAGCAGAGATGGGGAGCGAACGCTGAGATAAAGGTACTTGGCAAGATCGAGCTCAGCAGCACAAAACGTGAGGAAAGGAGGAAGAAGAGAAGGGGAGGTTGAAGGAGAGCAGGAGGAGAGGAGGGGGAGAGAGAGAGAGAGAGAGAGTGAGAAAAAGGGGGGGGATGCAAGGATGATGGAGCCCAGAAATAGGCTTCAGAGGACAGCTTTTTATCCCGGCTCTCTGCGGCAGCCGTGACTCTGGGCATTGGACTGAGCTGAGATCAGCCAGGGGCACAACACAGGACAGCAGGTCTGCAGCGCTGCACTGCCTTGATTCAGCCTCACTTGGATGCAGCAAGGCAGCTGATTTATTACTGAGGGGCTAGGTGGCAGCGTGTTTGTGTGTGTGTGTGTGTGTGTGTGGCTATGAGCGCGCGCGTGTGTGTGCAGGTTTTTATGGTCCTTGCAGCGCTCGGAGCTGTGGGAGCGACCATTCCTCCAGTCGTAAAATGACATTCAGCAGGCAGCAGCTCTGTGTGCTGGTGTGGATCTGCAGTCCTCGGTAGGAAGCTGGAGAGCAGGATTCAGAGCTGTCAACATCGAGCGCAAGTGTGTGAGAGTCCGTGTGTGTGTGTGTGTGTGTGTGTGTGTGTGTTTATGGTGCTGTCCGCTGAGGTGTGCGAGGAGGGGAGATCAGCCATATGTGGTGTGGTGTGTGTGTGTTTTAGGTCGGAGTGGCAAGGGTGCAGCAAAGGCAGCGGCTCCTACACAATGCAAGGACGAGCAAAGAGCAGCACTGATGGCAGGGAGTGCAGCTGAAGTACAAGGAGTGCCCTGGGGGTAGGGTGGAGGACGAAGAGGAGGACGAAGAGGCAGAAGAGAAGGAGAACAGAGCAAGGAGAGACGGAGGGGAAAAGAGAGGGTGATCATGGCTGTCATATGCTGAGCTATAGCATATGCTGTAGCGTAGAATAGAGTGGTGCGGCAGGGGGAGGATAAGCATCACTGCACAGGGGAGGTGGGGGAGAAGGTGGGGATCGGGGGAGAGAGAGAGTGAGAGAAAGAGGGAGAGAGGCAATCAGCTCAGCACCAGGAAGATCAGAAACAGCAGGACGGCCGAGGAGAAGACACTCCAAAAAAAGGAGAGGTCAGGGTCTAGGGTGTAGAGGTCAAAAGGGGAGCTGCTGGTGTGGGACGGAGGTGGTGGTGGTGGTGGGGGGTCGGTCGGGTCGGGTGTACCCCACTGACGACCGGGAAGGAGAGTGCAGGCTGGTCCTGGTGAAAGCAGAAGGAGCCCGCAGCTGTCCGGTCCCGGACAAGTCCTGTTTCTACTGAGAGTGGTGCCACTTCTCCTTCATCATGGGAGAATGGACCATTTTGGAGAGGCTGCTCGAGGCGGCTGTCCAGCAGCACTCCACCATGATTGGGAGGTAAGACACTCGTGGACTCATGTGTTTGAGTTTCCAGTTTGTGTATCTGTTTTCCAGTGCTGTGAGTGTGCGCGCGTTTCTTTTCTGCAAAACTGTGTTCTGTATTAATTACTTGATGACATCCCTACAGAAAACCCTCCTCCTCAGGCTTGTCCCAGTGCTCTCCTCTGTTCTACAGTCCCCCACACTCCTTTCCTCTTCCCTCCTCACATTATTAGTTAAGGGATAAACTAATTGCACATAATCAATAGTGCGGCTTTACTGGGCATTATGGTTAATTCACAGAGGTTCCTGCGTTGAAGCTACCTAATAGCCCAGCTATTGATAGATCACGCTTTATGCTGTTGGCCACAGACCAATAGGACAGAAGGAAGCGAGGGGAGTGGGTGAGGAGAAAAACAGAGGTGCAGAAGATGAAGGGATGACGAGTTTGCAGGTGTGGAAGGTAGAATCAAAGCTAGAGGAAATGGCTCTGAACTCTGTGTGAACTTAAGAGGGAAGAACAAGAGAAAGGACATCCATTATTATTACTTTTTTTTAAATGAGTGAACGTGCCTATTTGCATCAGAAGTAAACCCTGAGCCGATTGTTTTTTTTCCTCGTGTTTTGTGAAAGGCAAACAGTTTGTGGCGGAGGGTTGAACAGATGAGCTTTTAGTTTGATTAGCAGTGGAGACATGCCATGGAGACATGCTGTAATATCTGTGGGAAAGATGTGCACCACATCATCTCTGTGTGATTAATTGAATGCAAAAGTGAAATTTTCCCCCCATTTAAACACAATCCAAACACCATGTTGGGGCGTTCATGTGGAAATGTGAAGAATCAAAGCGGTTTGACCTCTGAAACCTTTATGATTTTGAGACTTGGAAACACTTTTCAGAAGGTAAAATAAAACCATAGTGAGTTGGAATTTGATCGCACCATTGTTCTCATTAACCTAGAACGCACGTTGTCTGGACAAGGACACCGTCTAACCTTCCCTCTCCTCGAGTCACTGTGTGTGTGTGTGTGTGTGTGTGTGTGTGTGTCAACGTGACGAGGTGTGAATTGGCTCATTTTTTATAGACTACACTATATGCACAGAAGCATGATCCTGCAAAGACAGGGGAACTCTATGCTATAATTCATTCCAGGTCAGGCCAGTTCTAAGGCCTAGTGTCAAATCACAACGGAATAATCTCATCGCCACAAGACCGTACAAAATACCGTAGATAGAATCTTTTCATTTTCACAGCAGTGGGGTGACAGAGATGATGTGAGATGCATTATACTAGGATTTTGTCCAACTGAAAAGGGATCTGAGACCACGTGCAATTGAGATTTTCCTTCCAACCAAACACTACACCAAGTTATTTCATTGAGTTCATGTTATTGGGTTGGAAGCGCATTAACCCATGAAATCACCTGGTCTAGTCCTCAGATGGAACGAAAACCCGCATACGTTGGAGCATGTGTATATGGTTTAAAGGTGCATTAAGCAATATTTTGAACATTGGATGATGTGACTCCCTCCGGTTATGGTTTTGATAGTGTTGGAAATATCGCTGAGAGCATCCCACTTTGCAGCTTTATACACAGCTTTCAGCCAATTTCAGTGCATTGTTCTGGTTCCTTGGTGCGGAAAAAACCAAAACAATGTGGACTTGTACAAAAATCATGGGCAGGTGCTCTGAGAGCCTAAGAACTAAAACGTGCTTAACTCATCGTCAACTGCCCAAAGTAAAATGGCCAAGAGCTGACGTAACAGGAGAAGAAACATGTAGCAAACCAAAGAAAGCCAGAGATTTTACTCACGGGCTGGGAGATCAATCGAAGGCTAAAACGGCAGTGAATATCGGAATTACATTCAACAGGTGGCCAGAAAAAGGAGACCAAAGGGATGTTCGTGTTGCTCTGTTTCTGCTGGATATGTAAGTAGGCAACTGTTTGCTGACATGTTAGCCATAACAAACTGATAAGACAATTGCTAACTGTGGTGAGTTTGTTGTGGAGTCTTTCCGCCCGCTAGTGGTCAAAAATTACTTAATGCAGCTTTAAAAAAACAGTCCTGGCAGCTGAATCGGTAAAATCCCTGCGAGCACAGGGACAAAGAATGCTGGAAATTCATCTTTGGATGATTCAATGACTGGAAGCCACCTCCAACTTTTCAGAGGCACAGAAGCAACTCTCAATTTGTCTGCTACCTCTTTCAAAAGTCATAATGTACACTATGTTGATGTAATGGCATTGGCATGTACTTCTGAGCTATTTGTTGATCATGCACTTCACTGGCTGAACATTTAATAGAGCTCCCTGAATACACAAAATCTATAAACTAGAATGAATAATGTCTTGAGGTTGACTTTAGCATGAATTTGTTATAAAAGAGCCAATGTTATGATCCTTCTACAGTAGAGTCCACTAGGTTAAATAGGTAAAAGTTGAATGCAAAAATCCGAGTTAAATTGTAACAACTGGACTAAACATCCCTGCAGAGAAAAAAATAGTTTGGATGATGTCCATGGGATGTCAGCTATTTGTTACTGTGCTGAATACTGTGATTTGTTCTGTAAATGATCCCTATGTGTTTTGGCTTCCCTCAGCCTGTGTTTGTCCTACATGGCTCTGTAGTTGACCCTAGGGTATTAGCTGTAACATTAGCTGCTTCCCAATGAGGTTCCCTCCATCTATTCTGCTCGTCTACGTTGTGTGAGCCAAGAAACATGGTCTGACTTTATATGTACACACTATGTAAGATATTTTTGTGAGTATTGTTTGCTGTAAACCCCCGTATTTAACCCCACTAAGCAGTTCATTTGTCCCAGTTCAGTCATTTGTTTGCAGGTTACCTAAAACCTCTACTGGATAATTCTTATGCAGGTCGGTGCACAGAGAGGCCTTGGATTAGGTTGTAGACATGTATGGAGTGGTGGTTTGGATCGTTGTGTTTTACTGTTAGCTAGTCATGCACTCGTACACATTAGACATTTATAGAGATCAATAACACAAGAACTAATGGAGACGAAAGACTTGAGTCCTAATCCAAAGCATGTGTCTGCATGGTCAGGAAATCGACGACAATTAAAATTTAAATGATCAGACCTTTTTTTTTGGGATGTACCAGCAAGTTGGAGAATTGTTGACCATTGGCATAGATTTGTGCCTCCTAGATTGTTAAGAACCATCTCCACACTAAATTGTGAATGGAGTCCAAAACTTTTGCACTGACCTCTATGGGTTGAAAGGTTCAAGTCTGTTGCACCGCTGACCACACCCAACTCTGCTGTTGGGTGTGGTCAGATGTGGTCTGTTGCACTTGTGAACACAACTAACTGTGATGTAGGGCTGCACTGTTGTGCATCGTGAAGTCCTGCACTTCACAGAGCATGCACCGACTGCTAGACGGCATCACGTGTAGGATGTTCAGCCTGTGTGTAGTTGTTTTTATTTATTTATTTTCAAAGAGTTTGCATGTGTGTACTTGCAGTTCAAAGGATGCAGTTCCAAAGTAAACTACAGTGATGTCTCCCTATGGCTGAAAAGTCTCCCCTGCATCAAAACTTTGGAACATGGTTGCATGTCAGTCATCTGTTTGAGTGCCAACCCCCCTCTGTTGTAAGGATGTAGTTCTTCAATGACAGACTGTTAGAAAACACTCTTGTATGTCTAGACTGACTAACCCAGCTACAATTAAGCTCCCTCGTAATTGTAGGTCTTAAGCTAACCTGTGCCCCGGCATAGGGTAGATAATTAACTCAGGCATACATAACAATGTAAAAATAGAGTGGGGACCTGTGCTATACCCTGGCATAGGTTAGCTTAATTATGGTCTTTGAAGGAGAGACAATTGAGAGTTGCTTCTGTGCCTTTGACTAACCACAGGTGGCTTACATATTATGACTCATTTAAAAATGAATGTTCTGTATTGTGATTGTATGAAAAAAAAAAAGCCTGACTTCTACCTAAGCAATGTTCAGCGTGTACATGGATAACCAATGACTGTACTCATGGGTATACAGTGAAAGAAATCATTAAGGCTGCATTAACCCCATTCTGGTGCCTACACACATTTTACTATATATTCACAGTTAGTCGTCGGTATAACCTCAGGGCTGTCATCTTACCATCAGTGAAGTATGGTCTCTAAAGTGTCGCAGTGTAGCCCACACATTGTACAAACTGATAGAATTAACAGTTTCAGCTCTAGATGGAAGTACAGAGGTACAATAGCCTGAACACAGCTTATAAGGATACATATTTCATGCACTGAATTCCATGAAATCAGCGATTTCCCTCAGGATTAATAAAGTATTCTGATTTTGAATATCATCATCAGGTTTAAAAAAAAACAACTCAAATGAAGTGCAAGGGTAAATTAAATGTGTTTGTCTGTGGTGTAACTTCTCAACACGTTGTTAAAAAGACTATTACATAGAAGAAAATAGACAGACTTCTATATACCAAGTGTTAACTATTAAATTGTGATGCCTAATTGTCATGGTACAGTGATGCTTTATGTGAAAAAAATAATACTAGATCATTTCTGTGTTTATATGAATGGAACCTACTGCATATCCATGATTGGAACCAACGCATTTTTGTAATTCAATAACAATGTTGACAGTTCTGCGTCTTATGTTCAATTGTACTTTGCTGTAGGTAAAGTCAGTGATACTTTTTCTTTGTTATCTGCACTGCATTATGACATTTTGTGGAAGTAACAAATGAACAAATGAAAATCACTCGTTAAACTGTGATTTTTTTATGCGAGATGTTCCCCTTAAGAGTTTCCACACATTTACATAACAATACCTTGACTGACGAAATATATAGAAACATATGCAAACGTACATTCTCCGATTTGTTCTTTTAAAGCAATTTTGAGGTATATTCTATATTATTATACAATTAGGCGCACAGCTATTTTTCAAACCACAGGTGTGCAGATGTATGTTTTTTTTAAAAAAAAAGTGTTCTTGCATCATCTTGCATAAGAGGGTAAAGCCTTGGGGATCCCAAAGAGAAAATTCACCCAATACTAAGCTATGTACCTTGCAGAGAAGGAAGAAAGAAAGTGTGTTGATGCATCTTTCTCTGTACTGCAATGCTGTAGTGAGGTCAGTGCCAAAGACAAGTAGAGCGAAAAAAGAGGCAGAGATAATGGAGGACGAGAGTGATCTAAGGAAGATAAAATGATAAAGGTTGCCGGTTGGAAGGAGAGGGAACAGAGGGTTTAAACTGGAGAGACGGAACAAAAAAGGGTACAAAGAAAGACACAGAGCATGAGAGAAGAGAAGTTTTCCCTCTGCAGAGGTTCAGTACTGAAAATCTGTGCCAGAGCTGCTGAGGAAACAGTCTGCACACACACAAACTCAATATGTGTTTCTCTGCATTGATGAGATTTAAAAATAAATAAATAAATATGTATATATATATATATAATCCTGCTTTTGTGTGTGTTTTTTTCCCATTCATCTGTGTATAATGCTCTTAGCATAGCTTCTAAAATAATGAGGATTACACAGTTTGGGGAGAAAACATACAATATTCACCACGTGTGCAAACACAGCAATGCAGGGTTGGCTGAATAATCAGTACCTTTATTAACGTTCTCTTTTGTTGAATCAAATAAACTTCAGATGAATATGTAACTGCATTGATGTTGCTTTTTAGCCACACAAGCAGTGATATGACAAACGAGAGAACCAAAACTCTGAAACTGTGTGAAAAGAACAGCAGGAAAAGAACATATTCACAAGTTAAGGAGTAAATCACCAGGCCATTCAGAAAATTACATATTTATTAATGTATCTAGTGTTTTTTTTTTTTTACAACCCTTCCCGTTTAAGCAGTATAAATACTTCATAAAATGTTAATAAGTCTTATGAGGTTCTTTGTTGCAAGCTGCAACTGATGTCAAGTCTTTCATTAAATATGTATATGCATTTGACCAGCCTTTCAACGTAATGTACCTCGTGGTGTTCAGAAACACTCGCCGCCGTCTGCAGACAATTTAACTGACTTTGACAGGACAGGTCTCGAAGGTTTGCATGAAACCAAACTGACCTGCAATGCACTATAATAATGCAAATGTATCACACTTTGTGCCTCTTATAATCTCATATATTAAGGTACTAAGTGTCTATTTATGGGTAATTATTATTATTATTATGTTTGCAACAAACTGGTACTGTTTAGCTCTGCGCTCTAATTTAAGCGTCTTCATTTCTCACTTGAGCTGCACAGATACTTCATCAAATCTTAAAGGTCATCTAGCTCGCTCTTCTCAGTTGGGAATGATATAAAAGAGATTATTAAACATATGCACAGTGAGCCTTGTCGAAAGTTGTGTGTCTGAGACCAGGCTGCAGTGTGCAGATAAAAAAAAAAAGTACAAAGAAAACATTCGTTTAATGGAAAGTGTTGAAAGCCTTGATAGCGCTAAATATAGCTCCATCTTTGTTGGTTCTAAAAGCAAAATAAAAGATGTCCGTTTCCTTCTTTGGCCAAGATGTCTCTCTCAAAATAGTCTCCACTCGTGTATTTTTCATGCACAGATTTGTGTTCTCTTGCCACTTTTTTTCTTCTAAATAGGTCAGGATATCCAAAGGAAGGAGGTACCCCATTTTGACAAGGGCACCCTACTTCTCTCAAAATACTTTGACTTGTAGGAATGCTCTGCTTTCATTTGGACCACGATCCTGTACTAGTAAATGAACATTATTCATCTCATTAATGGTTAGTTTCCAGGATAAAATCTATACAGTCTGGGGAGATTGTGCTGCAAAGGAAAACATTGGAGGCAATATTTCAGCATGGGACAGATCCAGTCATCCATCATGCTGCGGCGAGGAGCTGCACTCTGTTTCCAACTAAACCATTTTTCTGCACATCTTGGGTTGTCATTAGTTTATTTGTGCAGCAATCCTTGATGTTGAATGATATTGATTATACTGTTCAACGAGCGGATTTAGCCAGTAAAGCTGAGCTCAGCTTTCATTCAGCGGGGGCTATTATTCATTTCAGCAACGCAACGACGATGTGTATAGGAGCCTACAGAGCATGTGGTATTTCTAAAGACAAAATGTGCTTTGTTCCAGTGATTTCCCAGATAAAAATACTGAAGTGGATTTTATGTTAACTTTTCTTGGTCATTTTTTTAATCTTACAAAGATGATTGCATATACGTATATTCAAACAAACTGACAGAAATTTGATGGAACTTCAAATAACCCATTTCTTATTAGATGGTAAATCTATATGAAAAAGCATTTCAAACTAATGTTCAGTTAAAAGTACAATTTATTTGCATAGCTTTACTGAATAGGGTCATTTCAGTCATATGAAATCACTCCAGTTTCTCACAATAATAATGCACAACTTCACGTTTCATCGATATAAAGAAAGCGCAGCACACCAGCTTTTACTGTGTGTCTTTGTGTGCTTCAATTAGTTTTACGAGCACATGTTGGAGAAGAGGAAAGAAAGGACGGGTGGTAAAAACAGCCTTCCGGTATAATTCCCTAAAGACGTGATGGAATTAAAGTCTTATAAATTAGGAGCTGGAAAAATAAGTTCCACCTGCAAGTATCTATGGCAACCAGGCAGCATCACTCTGGCACAGTTCTGCAGAAGCTGTCAGAAAGTTTGCAAAATCCATTAGAGAAGTGCACGGTGTTACAAGACTCTGTGTCCTGGATGGATTAACAAATATTACTGAATGAGGTGCTTGTCTAAAAATACACAGTTTAATTTCTCTAACGTCTGACTATGAATTATGCAGAAAAACTAGAACAAAAGAGCATGACAGTGTCTTCGGATGTATGACGAATTCAAGAAGTAGAAGTACATGTTGTTTTAGGGAAAATCTCCTAGCATCTTCACTTTGGCATGTCAGACCAGAGACCAGATACACAAATAACATTATGGATGAAATGACTTTTTTCCAAAAATATATCAAGTTAATTTAATGCAGCATTGCTGCGCAGTTCAGTTCCTGATGTAAATGTGAAGGATAAATGCACTGCATGTGTTATGCACACTGGATTTATGAGCAGGAAAAATTCAGGGACCTGACCTTCTGTTGAGAGGTTTTTATTCATGAGAAACATAATAACAAATATAAACAGGACTACAATTCAAAGGCCAAAAAAGATTTGCCCTTGTGAACTTTAATTTCCAAATTTTAGATTACACAAACAAAGAAGAAACCTTTAAGCCGTCAACACAGTTTATTTTGCAAACTGCTTCAACCTATTTCCAACATTTCACGGTCACGCCAGGTCATATTTCTACACACATCCTTGAACGTTCCATCTTTGGCTCTTTTCTGCTTTCACTGCTGGCCAAGTGGGGCAATGCCCACTCAGCAGAGTCAGGGAGCAGAATAAAGGAGAAACATGCAGGTCATGTCAGTCCCACGTCCTGAAGCTCATTAACCTCCAGCTTAATCATGTTTAATAAGGAAATATGCAGATACAGTTAATTGAGAGTGGTATTTAGAAGTGTTAAACCCCCGCATTCACTCAACATAAGCAGCCTGTGACGCTGCACGTGCGTCACAGAATGACGCATATAATGATAAATACAAATAGTCGAGGAGCCACAATGGAACGTCATGTGGCTTTTTATCCACGTCCATGTGTCAGTCACAAAATTAAAAACAACAGTTCAATACAACCATCACCAGAACACAGTCGTAATAAGACAAATGTATCCATCTCACAGACGATATAATCAATAATGTGTATGTATGTATATCGTATTTATATATGTGTTTATATATGCATATACAGTATATGTAGACATATGTGAGGATACATGTGAGATCTATGTGAGTATAAATGTGTACACATGATGTACTGTATACATTGTAGATATATTGTACATAGTATTTTTATGATGAATCAATTGCTATTCCCTATAATTTTCATATCTTTTCTACCTTTCTATCTTTATACAGTCATACAGCGCTTCAAAAACAAAACAAACAATTTCCCTTGGATTCAGTAAATAAAGTATTCTGATTCTGATCTTAATGATAGAAAATCTAACTAAAATGCATTTGCAAATGTTTCCTAGTACCATATAATTGTACATAAACATAAAAACACAATGTTGCAGAGATTAGAGATGTTTTAAACACATATGAAGCTTTATTTAACTGTGGCTGAAACAAACTATTAAGAGGAAATTTAGAAGGTCAGTTATTATGTGGTATATGTAAGAAAAAAAAGAGACAGAAATGGGATGTAGATGCTTTTATTTTTTTAACCCCATGTTTTTCCATGTACAAATAAACTTCGTATTCAGCAAAACACATACTAAAGGGGAACGCTGATGTGATTGATTGGAACGTTCAAGTTGTTTCAGAGAGAAATCCTTCAGCATAATGCATTCCTGCCTTATCTGGAAGCGGATGAAATGGAAATTTGAGATGAAAGAGAAGTTTAAGATGAGAGGGTAATTTTAGATGACACAGAGACAAATGGGATGGAGGAGAGCTGCATCTGCTTTACGCTGCATCATCATCATGCATGGTTAGGCCCCGTAATGAATTAATAGAAAAGAAACGGCTCAAATAAAACCTCCCCAGTCTTTTGGCCATTCCGTTGTGATCCACATATCCAATATTTAATTTAACACAGAACGTTTACTTAGCAGAACATTTTTTTTTATTGTGATCCACAAATCCAATATTGAATTTTACACAGAACGTTTACTTAGCAAAACATTTTTTTTTTTTTCTCAGCTGCGCCTAACCTCAGGGATGGTGTCGGATCATATTATCTGTAAATGCATGTTCCAATTTCCTCACTTTGTTCACAAAATGTGTCTGAGAGGTGTTTGAATGAGCAGGGTTAGGTATTGTATGTGTCACCTTTGTCAGCACCAACCGCTGATGTTTCACTGTGCTAAAGTATCTGACGAAGGTTTTACTCTATGAAAACACTTCGGGGGCTAATCTGAGCGCAGCGGTTTAAGGAGAACACTTTTGAACTTATAGAAACATAATCAACCTCAGGGGGTCGTGCTGGTTCCGCCTGATTATTGGGCAAGACCTGAAACTATTGCACAGTTTAAGAGAGGAACGGGGATGAGGGGCGAGAAGAAATAAAAATATCTGCGGCGCGATAATTAAGCTGCCTAGTTTCTGTGTGCGGCGAGGCCTTTATTCATTATGTGCTGCCATCAGCATCAGTGGAGCTTATTATGAAGAGCGTATGGGTGGGATGAATATTTGGGCTTAATCAGGGCCTTTGAGCAGATAGACCTGGAGTCACAGGAGGTCCGTCTGTGCATACGTGCACACACCAGCTCTTATGGCTTTATGTTGATAATGTCAAAGTTGTGTGCTTTCTCATTCATCTGCCGCTGTGCTCGGGGCCGCTGTTTTCCCCGGAGGCTGACGGAAGCAGCTGCTGAATGAATGAATGCGTGTCCCGTTGGGAAAGACAGAGCCTGCATGTCCAGTCGACACCAGCCGACGAGCCACAAGCATTACTGTATGCACACCATCTTACAGGTCAATCAGCCGCCCACACATCCATTCCTGCAGTCACACACAGCAGCTGCGTCCGTCACCCTTTAACACGGAAAGTCCTTGAGCCGCTATGGCTTTTTGTGAAAAATACTAGTTTTTTTTTTTTTTTAAATTATGCAGCACAAGGAAATCCAATTTAGGAGAAGATTGTCATGTGAGCCGAGTTGAGGAGTAAAGATAACAGAGCTCATACTAGATCATTCGATCTTTCCTTTTTTTTTAAATCCCTGGCACAGTTTTAGAAGGTTAGGAAGTTTCCAAAAATAAAATAGCCTAAGATGAAAGAAACTCCCACGGGAAGTGGCAGCTAAATTAAGTGGTGAGTTGTACAATAATTTACAAGACACTTAATTCATGAAATGAACTAAACATGTTGCAAACTCTTCTTTTCAATGTGGCCTTTTCAACTTTATGCTTCAGTCTGTATTTTCTTCGATTTCACCCTCATTACTTTAGCATCAGAATACTTCATTATTCCCAGAGGGAAGTTTGCATTGTTGCAGTTACTCCAAAAATGAAGGAAAGTAAAATATACATACAGTATATAAACAGAGGTACAAGTAAACATTTAAGACATGAAATAGAAACCCAACCTAATGTAAGAAAATATTCAGAAATAGAAACCTATACATTCCTAAAAATGCACAAACCTAAACAAATACAGAATTAAAATGTGTATTTTTGATTAAGCAAGTGCCAAATATAGAGACTTTAGTATCATTGCATTGTACCTGATTAGATCATTAATATGAGGTAAGGTAGGAGGTATACTTAATGTACCGTTTTAGATGTTTTAGTGTTGCTCGCACCTTCTACTGATGAAGCACTTTTATGTCTGAAACTACTATATAAAGTTTGATCAATTGATTGATTATATTTATATTTAGCGCTTGAGTTTGAGATAGTAGAAACGGTTATAAATAGCAAAAATCGACACTTTGGCCCCTGTTCTGGCCCAGTCTGCTCTTACGGTATTGGCTTGTTACTCTGCAGGACTTAAAACACTGATGTTTGCAGATAACCTTCGTTCACTGCTTTCTGCTAATACAGCAATCTGCCCCGTGCTGATTACCCCGTTATCCAGCAGTAAAGTACACACGCATACACACAAGCATGCACACAAAAACACACACAGCACAACACTCAATACTTGGAGTGTCTTGGTATTTGTTTTTTTTAACAACATGAAAGTGCAGAGGAACAAGTAAAGACAGAATATCTGCAGTACTTAAAAAGTTTCCCGACTGAGTCACATCCATATAGATCAGATTAGCACTTTAGATCTGCAAGGAAGTGCTATTTAGGTATTTTCACCCCAAGTTGTTTATGATGTAATCAGCCTATCCTTGTTATATTCAGCAGAGAAATTGACTCGTGTCCAGTTTCTGCTTATACCGTATGTATCATCAGTCCCAAAAAAACCCCAACTATAACATGACCAGTTGTTCTTATTTGATGCTCAATACATTAACATTATATGAAATGAAACTCTATGACACTGACAGGAAACTGTACAGACATAATGAAAGTGCCCAGATGTATGTTAACTTTCAGTCTTTGAGAGACTGTGGGCAAGAATGAATAGTGATTTCCCTGTAAATACTGTAGAAAATCTAATTGAGAGAGGATCTGCCAATTATGTGCTCCATCTCAATCCAGGAAGCAGACTTAACAAGACAAAGGGCCGGCAGACAATGCACATTACAAGTGCGTTTGCAAGAGAAATGAAAGAGATTTGCAGTTTGGCTTGGATTACGTTAAAACTATTTGGAACATTTTATCCTGCAGCATGAATTCAGGCAGAAAGTGTGTGTCACAGACAATAGCAGACGGATTAGTGACATTCAGTTAATGTTGATTAGATGCTGTAATTACCACTGGAATGAGAAGAGGCAGACCTGGATTATAAGTGTAGAGTGATTGCCGACGTGCTCTGAGCTTTACTTTCATTTTAATTACGTAGTTTTTCCTCATGTGTTTTCTGTATGTACGTTGAACTGAAAAGATGCATTTACCTGAGTCTTGTTACCCACAGCTTTCTATTGCGTTTAGCAGCATGCGTAAAATGACTCCTTATGGTGCAGAAAAACATCAACATCAGCACAGCTGTCCAACCGCCAGTGAAGCTGCATCTGACACACGCAGCGTGGCATCAGGGACGAACCCGACGCCTGTACATGTGAAATTACCAACCTGATTTACATTTCATTTCTGAAAAGGCAAAGGTGCAGAAAAACCCAGATTCTCTTGTATTTCCAAACGCGGCCAAAAGTCACTGTAGCGTATTTGTTCACAGCTGCTCCAAGCACACAGGCAGCCGGACATGTTTGCCGTTCTGCACACTTCACACACTTGGATGACTCTCCCCTCTATGTCTTCTGTGTCCTCGTGTCTGTGTTTCTCTCTCTCTCTCTCACACACACACACACACACACACACCAAACACACTCACAGGTGGAGCGGGAACAGTCCTGCAGCAGCTCGTTGCTCTATTTGAGATGGGTTTCACGCTAACACATGCTACTCTGTTAGTTCTCTTTACCTTCACCTCCCGCCTGTTGAAACGTCTTACACACGCCGACTGTCACCTCCACTCAGAAGAAACAACTTTGACTCCACTCCAATTTTTAGTTGTCTGCATTTGTCCACTCCTCTGTATATCCTGCCCCTGTTTCTCCCTGCGTTTCTGTCCTCACCTTTCAGTAATTTGCCGGTTGCTGTGGTAACTGGCCATGGAAAACAGGTGTAGGCATTTTACAGTCCTCATTAAAACATACATCGCATAGACTTAGGGACATTAAGGGCTGAACGAAATAGTCACTTTTCCACATGTATTACACAGACATGGAAATGATCTCATTTCGAGGCCATCTCCCATCTATCCCTGTCCCTTTACTTCCATATTGGGTGGTCCACTAATGCACAGAAACAAGTGTGTTTGGAGTAAATAGCTCCGCCATGCAGGGAGCGTACACTATCCACTGCACTGTGGCATAAACACCAGGGAGCCCCATGATGTGCAGGCTTTCCTCGCTCATTAGAAAGAGCTGACAGTGCAGTCCTAAAGCCCCACTCCTCCTCCTCCGCAGTGGCCACGCTGGATCGACACCAGAAGAAAACCGTGCAGCACACCAGAGCCTTTAAAAGCAGCTGCACTGCTCTGTGTATCCAGTGTCCCTGGATCAGTCCCACTGCAGTAACCATCCTCAGTGGGAAGTCCCTGTGTCAGCTCCATATTTCAGCATTTCCAATCCTACCGTGGCTGCTACGCTAATAAGGAGCATCCACATTTGGGCTCCTTCTGTGAATCTCCACTGGGTTCACAATTTGATTCCGTTACAATTAAACTGTCAACAATACACATAGAATTCCTTTATAGATCTCTAAGCACCACAATTGTCAGTTTTGATATATTACCTTACATGGCTGCTTTTTCACCAATCAAGAAGCTGAGTGAATCTCAGCTCCCTTTACTTAGAAAGTGCTTTCAATGCTAAGATTTTTACAGTTTTAGTTCTATCTTTTTGATAGGAGTATCTTGGTGATCCACCTCAGTGTCCTCATGAGTGTATTGGACTACGACTTCTACCTTCCTTGTATTTATCTGTAATTTATACTATTCTTGCAATTCCTTTTTTTTATACTGTTTTGTTTTGTTTTCTTCTTGCTGTCATGTGGAGTTGCCAAACTGACTTTCACAGTAAATGTTGTTGACAATGTGTACAGTGACAATAAAGGATTCTGGTTCTGATTATGACCTCACAATAAAGATTTGACCCAAGAGTTATAATAGGACACACTCTCATTGCTAGAGTTAAAATAAGCAGTTGAAGCATCACTACAAAAAAAAAAACTAAAGTCTAAGTAAAACTACACGGGTAAAAGCAGCACGACTACGGTGACATAATTGGATCAAATTAGAATAGTTTTAGGTACCTCACATAGATGATGTATTACATTGCTCCAGCATCAGATAGAGTTTCATATGATACATTATTGGGCATCATAAACACATGGACAATTACATGTAAATTTTTACCACCAAAGAGAATTAAAATTGATCATTGACATCAGATAAGAAATACTACTGTCACGCTAGTTAATGTAACTAGACCTTTCTTCATTATATATCTTATTTTTGAGAACTCTGTCCTCAGCAACATAACAGTATTTCCGCTTCCTGTCTGAATACGATAACACTGTTCCCCACTTTGACAGTTACTAATCCCTGTTCATGCATGTTTGTGCAGCCTCCAGTGTCTGTGTTGTTCCATTCAGCTCAGGAGTGAAGATGAGTGTGAAGTCACGGTTATCTTCTGTCATCTTTTTTGTGATGACTGAGCTCATCTGCGCATGCTGTCTAGAGCACAACTCCATCACCCCCTTGTACTTTGTCACTGCAAGTGACTGATTGTACACACAATGACACACACAAACACGTACATCCAAACATCCACAAACATATGCACGCATTCAGCAAAGGTGTGGATTTGAAAACTGTTAGAATTCCATCATGTTCCATAATGTTGTATGTTCCATACCTTCATAATGTTAGAATGAATTGACACGGCACATATGATGTCATTCTTCCCCTTGGGGATATTCAGACCAGATTATGTGAAACTAATCTCTTCCATCAATTTCATACGCGACCAGATTTATTCCCCGAGTCTCTGCACATTTGCTCTGTATTAACTGACATTGTCTTTCTCCTTTTCACCTCCTCCCCCTCCCGCCCTTTTCTTCTCCTTGTGCCTCTGCAGGATCTTGCTGACAGTGGTGGTGATTTTCCGTATCCTAATAGTCGGCATAGTGGGGGAAAAGGTGTACGAGGATGAACAAATCATGTTCATCTGCAACACCATGCAGCCCGGCTGCAACCAGGCTTGCTATGACAAAGCCTTTCCGATCTCCCACATCCGCTACTGGGTTTTCCAGATCATCCTGGTGTGCACGCCGAGTCTGTGCTTCATCACCTACTCTGTTCACCAGTCTGCCAAAGCACGAGACCGTAGCTACTCTCTGCTGCATCCTCACATGGATCACTACGGCCACGGTCACCACGGCCGTCATCACGACCATCACGCTCGCAAGCTTCATTCTCGCAACATCAACGGCATCCTGGTGCACCCTGACAGCAGTAAGGAAGATCACGACTGCCTGGAGGTGAAGGAGATCCCCAACGGGCCCAGAGGCCTCCCTCACACCAAGAGCGCTAAAGTGCGACGGCAGGAGGGCATCTCCCGCTTCTACGTCATCCAGGTGGTGTTCCGCAATGCGCTGGAGATCGGCTTCTTGGCTGGCCAATACTTCCTATACGGCTTTAATGTGCCTGGGATGTTTGAGTGTGATCGCTACCCATGTGTGAAGGAAGTGGAGTGCTATGTGTCTCGTCCCACAGAAAAGACCGTTTTCCTGGTCTTCATGTTTGCAGTGAGCGGCATATGTGTGCTGCTCAATCTGGCTGAGCTCAACCACCTGGGCTGGAGGAAGATAAAGACGGCCATCCGAGGGGTGCAGGCGCGCAGGAAGTCCATCTGTGAAGTGCGCAAGAAGGATGTTTCACACCTGTCCCAGGCCCCGAACCTGGGCAGGACCCAGTCTAGCGAGTCAGCCTACGTCTGACAGAGGCTTCTCTGCCTGGGGGCTCAAGGACCTCTGAAATGATGGAGAGGAGCTTTTCCCTGGCTCAGGACCCGCAATCATTAGGGCACAAAAATAAACTCAATACTACATTATTATTCAGGAGCACAGACAGACTCTCTGTAGTCAAGATGAAGTTCACAAGTCTTGGACACTTCTAGACAGAAGAATCACTTTCCTAAAAAGGCAACTGTGTTGCTGTAATGAAGCTTGCATATAAACTTTAATGGAGAGTTCTGCTCTGCCTAGGTGACACTAGGTGCCTTTAAAGAACTCGATAAATACAACTGAGCAATTACTACTAAAATACTGTAAAGGTAGTCTGAGGATGAATTATCTAAATCTTTCATTATAAGCCTTTTGCTGTTGGTCAAAAATAATCCCCTCATTTTTAATTAAGTGTGCATATGCAAGAGCTTAAGCGTGTGCATGCATACGCATGTGTGGGAAAAAAGCCAATGTCTGACCCTAGTCAGAGAATAGAATGCTTAGCTAATCTGAGCTACTGAAAGAAGGACCACTTTATTACTGTCCATAATATTTCAATAAAGTCACTCGAAAGACTTGATGCACCTTTTTATTAATGCGCTAAGAAACTTAACACAAACTAAAGATTACAAACAGCACTAAAACTACTAATGTCAACTGGAACATGTTGCTGTACTGTATTAAGCTTTTTTTTTCTTGAAAATGTCTCTATTCCACACTTTCTTTGTCACTTTAGGTGCCAATCAGAGGACTGACTGACACTGTCCAGTTGGCGACAAATCATTTATTGCAGTAAGTAAGTAGGTCAAAGTAAGACATGGTGCAATGAATTTAGATTCACTTTCCAAACACTGTGTTATACGCCACAATGCTCTCAGTGCCTACAAGGCATGCTGTTTATCATCAGAACCCACAGAAAACAGTCCAGAAAAGTGTAGCAGTGTTTCCACTTTGGTTCAAAGTGTTATCGCTGTCTACGAGGATGAAAGGAGTTACATGAGGATTTTTTTTTCCACTATTGTAGTCACAGATATTTTCATGTATAACCTCAAGGTCTTTTTCACAAGCCAAATTGGTGCCATAATTAAAAGTTATTGTACATAAATGAAATATAATATTAACATTTAGCCTTCTCCCTCTGCGGTATAGATGAACTGCTTTTGGACAGGGGAACAAAGGTTGAGGTGGTAATAAAGATTAATCATAGATTGCCAGCTTTAATAATATGTATTATTAATGTGCTCTTTGTTGAGTCTTCTCTGTCTAATGAAGACTATGTTCCAAAAAGTGTTCTCCCCTTACGGACTTTGAAAAAGGCATGTTACTGAAGCATTACTAGAATGGATAGATAATGACATGTAATTTAAAAAGAGACTGTTTTATTTATTTATTTGCATCCTGCTCCTGTGAAATGTAGTACTCAGCATGCATTAAGATGAATAATACAAAGAGATATGAATATAGCATCCCATTGTGGGAATATTGAAAGTGAATACCTGAAAGGCTCCAGAAATGCAGCAATAATAATATCTAGTATGTGAAAAAAAAAAACATGTGAATAAATTATTATGCAAAGAATGATTTGACTGTGCAGTGTTTATCAGACGGGAAAGTGACACATACTGTCTGTAATGCACCCTGTTGAGCCTTTATCAAGTGTGGCATCACTACAAACGTGTGTTTTTGTTAACACGCAGCTACAACACGAAGTACAACTGAGAGTTATGGGATATATTTTAGTCATTAGTTGTGCAGGGCTTTTGTTGTAAGCCTAAATATTGGTAAAAGTGAAGTGTATTAATGGACTTTGTGGCCCTTAGACCAATACCTCCATCCCTGTAGGGAAAGGTACAGGCAGGAGGTGATTTGTTATTTTTTAAAGTGATGTGTGTGTGTGTGTGTGTGTGTGTGTGTGTGTGTGTGTGTGTGTGTGTGTGTGTGTGTGGGGGGAGGGGATATGGGATTTGTATTTTATATTTCTAGAGTTCTATTTTACGCAGTTGTATCTTCCTTCTGCTATAGTGAGGATTAGACTGGCTGATGGGTTTGACAACAGGGGTGAGGCATCCCCCCGGGGTTAGAGTTTACATTCCAAAGTTTTGTGTTCAATAGATGCTTTGTAGCCTCATGGTATTTCAGTTACGTGCCAGGCTCGGGTAAAATTTCAACCAACGTGCTCATAGTTCTATAATAAAGTATTGATGCTAAAAGAAAAAAGAAAATTAGTCTGCAGTTGCTGGAATATATTAATAACAATAGTGCAGGTGTTACTCACTGGTTGGTCAACAGATACACATACATGTGGTCTCCTCTGGTTAACTTTGACCCATGTGTTATATCCACAGAGAACAGCTTTTCATGCTGCATGATGCATACGCTATACAGCAGTACAATACAATGCTTTTAGCTGCACAGATTCAAAATCTCTTTTAACATCTATTATTTATCATCCAGAGATGATACATCTCCGAGAGGATCGCTGCATTAGTGTACTCCCCTGGCTTTCTGCTCATAAATTATACAAATTTAACTTATTCACACTGGTGAAATAAAACTGACCACAACAAATTTAGAGAAGAACTCTTACAAGAACGTAGTCTGATTCACACCATGTGCTTCTCTCTGTACATAATTGTAAGAGATTTACACATTTATCTGCGATCCACGAGTATTTTTGAGGGCCCAAAGGCCAAAGGGAGTTTGTGGGCCCAATGCCACATGTACTGTATGCTATTAAGTTTGAGTGATAATTTCAGTAATGAGTGAGGTTACCCAGGGAGAATACAGAGAGGTGTGTGTGTGGGGGAGGGGGGGTAGTGGTGAACCTTTTAGTGGTATTAAACCTTCAGTCAGTGCAGGAGGAAGTGGATGTGTCACAGGGATGATGGGAGGGTAGTGGGACCAGAGAAAGAGGAAGGAGGATGATGGAGAGGTGTGTTAATAGAGCCGATTGTCTGATAGGATGTAGAGTAATGAATTTTGTGGTTATTCATTCACATGAAGGCCACGCTGCGTTGATATTGACATTCACAATCTGGTGCTTGACTCCGGTGCACACCGATCTACATTTACATCCACAAGCACCTGTCACTAAGGCGCGCGCGCAGAGTCAATAAATGCCTAAACAAAAGCATCGCTGAGGATGTAACAGGCTGGTTGCTGTGGCGACAGGAGGGCACTAATGATGTTAAGCACTACAGAGACTACGGCGGTGAAAGGCAGACACAGCACTGCACCATCTCTGCTCCGGTCACTCCACAGTAGCACGTCATGCAGCAGAACACACTCAAGTATGGAGTCGTTCATGGGGAAACTTGGGTGCATAATGTGTTGTGTTTTATTCCGCAGCGCTGCAGCTACAGTAGCAGCTCTTTAACAGGTACATGCAGCTGCCAGAAGAAATAATGGTGTCACTCCAACAAAGTAGTGACAAGTCAAGAAGGATGGAACTTGGAAAGCCTTCAGACTTTTCTGTTGTATAATTGTCTTCTCCAAAGTAGCAATTTCCTCAACGAGAATTAAATTGTATGCTGGCACACATTGAACAATAATCTAAAAATAATTAATATTCCAAGAACGGAAAATCAACCTGTCATGTCGTGTATTCTGTTTTACTCACGGCCCAATAATTATCTCTAAAACCGTGCAATAATTACATGCAGATAATTAATAACTAAATGAATAAGTAAATAAGATATGATCATTTTCATTGCAATCGTTATTTATATTGTTTTCATTAGAGAAACAAAACACTTTCAGACTAATATTTAATCTACATACTGTAAATCCTCTATTTTATTGTAAAACGCATAAATAATTTTAAAAAATCACAGTAAGGTACATTAATGTAAAGAAGAAATCTGAGCTGTAACATTTCTACAATTAGCACTTCATTAAAAATATTAAATAAATCATATTTATAGCATGTACAGTGCACTCTGTATTCAACAGATTCTATTCACTTGACTTCATATATAGATTCAACACTTAAGTACATCTTCTCACCTGTATTAAAATGTAATGAACTTTTTCAATTTTCCAGTTGTTACCTCTTCTAGCCTCTCACTTTTTGCTGTGCTATTTTTACTTATCTGCTTATATTTACTACTTTAAGTCTTACATTTCTAAGGAAGCTCAAAACAAACTTCCTCTTGTAATTTTTCCTTTTAATGGCAGGTTTCATCAACATCTTATTACCTAATACACTGTATGAATATGTATGTGTGTGTACTTTCAGTACGTGACAGTAATGCACCTAGATAAATAAAATAAAAAAGAAGTAGGACATGTCTGATCGCAGCTACAAACTGGCAACTCTTATTTTCTTGACAGTATATATTAATTAATATTTCATATATATACTACAGGCCAAAAGTTTCTAATTATCACTAATTATCAGGGCTAATTAGTGGAATTTCTTGCTTTATCAATGGGGTTGGGACCATCAGTTGTGTTGTGCACAAGTCAGGTTAATACACA
>JAPTHA010000007.1:12570615-12602206 GCA_029814585.1 Gymnapogon annona
TTCAGTGATTCTCAAATGGTGGGTTGTGGAACTGCTTTCAGTGAGTAGCAGGCCTTTGCCAGGGCAATAAATGATGTAAAAAAAAATAAAATAGCCGGTGCTATTATTTAGAAGAGGTTTTAGAATTTATTTTTGTATATATTTATTTTGAGTTTGTGGATAAAAACTGAAGAAACAGAATTTATTCCATAAAAAGCAGTGTGTTTTTTCAGTATTTACCAACTGATAAGGTAATAATAAGAAAAGCTTAATTTTGTATACTTGAATCTTTTTGATGAATTGCACTTTGAGTTTGTGGATAAAAACCGAAGACCCTAAACGTATTCCATAATGCACTATTGATTGTCATATTGGTACTTTCAATTTTATTTTTAATTTCATTTTTTGTTGCCAGAATAAGTAACAGAATAAGCACTGAAGTGCGACTGAATGCTATGTTAAATCAATTTGAAAAGTTGATATTTTTCTTTGACTTAGACTTGGAAACTTAGACTTCCTTTATTGTCATTACACACACACACAATGAATCTGCCGAAACATCATAGAATTGGAAGCTGATTACCCAAATAAATATGGAAAATATAAAAGTGTACAGTTGCTGAAATGAATCCAAAGCCAAGAGTGTCTGCAGTGTAGATGTGACAACACACAAAGTCAATATAAATAAGAAATAAATAAGATGCTCAGTGTAACAATGTGAACAGTACTACAAACAGCGAGAACACCACACATCAATATAAACACTACTATAAAAAGTGAAAATACTATATATCTGTAGACAGTAGACAGTTCTATAGACAGTTCTATAAACAGGATCACTGGGGGTGATGGTGGGTCCTTAAGACCAGTTGAGAACCACTGGTATAGTATGTGTATATATATATATATATACAGAGAGAGAGAGTATATACAGTATATGTGTATGTGTATGTATATGTATATATATGACAGTGGACTAATGATGAAGAAGAGGAAGTGCACTCTGGTGAAACCACTCTCACAATCGCCACAGATAATCATTAACCCTGGTCAAGTTCTGGTACTTAAATATCATACATACGTATTTAGTTGAAAATTAACCATAAAAATACATTTAGAGCAGCACCCTGACTGTCAAATCTGTCCCTGATTCGCTGTGGCGACTCCGGAAGGGAAAAATCCAAAAGAACTCCTCATCATTCTGCAGCAGCTACACTTTTTGGCAGAGTTAGGTCGATGATTTCCTCACATTGCCGGCTCATTACATTATCACATTTGATGTCATCGTTTCAAAACTTCACCAGGTCCAGACTCGCTGTGTTTGATTGACCTGAAATACCTCAACGGGTGTGTCTCTCTGCTCTCATGGAAACGTCCAGAGGCTTCTGTGCACACGGTTTGCACATGAACCAGAATCCACTTTTTTTACATTTTGACGTCTGTCAGAAAGGCGACGTCGGTATGTGTCATAACATGCCTCTCTTATTTCCTCTTGCACATGAAACTGAAAAGAGGAGGGGAGCTGCGTTCCACCGCCGTATGCACTCTTGAGTTGCAGACAGATTTCACTCACCACAAAACATCACTGAATAACGTCAATAAATAATCTCCCCTATGTGCCTCGGCGCTCTCTAATTACTGGACGTCCCCTCAGACTACTACCCTACTCTTCTGTAGGGTTTTTATTTTCTATCAGCCCTCTCTCCCGCCTCCTTCCTAATCCCTAGTCTTGTTCTTTAGTGGTAGAGGGTGAAATTTGCAGAATTCTTTTCAGTGACCACACCAAACTCTTCAGTCACATGCCCACTTTTTCCTTTCCGTCCTTCTCCTAAATAAGGAATTACAATTTGAGTGTGGAAGAAAAAAAAAAAAAGAAAAGAAAAGAAAAGCAGCAAAAGGGGTTGGACCCAGAGTGAAATAAGAGGAGGTGAAGGCGTATCTCTCTCTCCCTCTAGCTCTCTCATTCTTGCTGAAAGTGTTGAAGTCATATTTCAGAGCAGAGTGTTTGCTGTATTGATGTTGGCAGTCTTGTACAGCACACTGTGGACTGTGTTGTAAAGAAGAGCAGGAAGACGACAGAACAGAACAAGCTCAGACTCACCTGTTTTCACCTGAAATCAAGTCCATAAAGTAAGAAAAGTAAGTACATTTTCTTTCTTTTCTTTTTTTTTTTTTTTTGCTCCAGGTTGCAAGAGTAGACCCTTACGGCCTCATTCATCAATCTCAGTTTTCTGGCCACTGTCAAAAGATTTCTTTTAATGCTTGGAAAAAGAAAAAGAAGTCAAAGGGGGGAGGAAAAAAAAAAAGAAATATAATACACCATACACCACACCCTTGTCTTTTTGCTTTTAATCTGCTATTCTAGTGTGTAGTTAATGTGTAATTTGTGAATGACCCCTTCGTAGTCTGCAAATCCTTGTGTTGCGAAATGCTGCCTCTTATCTACCTTTGCTCTCAACGCTGTGGGAAAGTTAGACCGCACAGTTTCAGGAACTGTTAAGTCTTCTGCTGTCTGCCAAATCTCAACAGAGTCAGTAAAACACGCTGTCGATGCTGGCTAATAGGCTCTTTCACATTTAATACATGCAAAGTCTGCTGGTTCTGGGTAAAGCAGTAAGACTCTGTGACATGTCAAGACATACGCTGAAGTTTTATGTGGAAATATGTGCTTTGAACTAAAAAAAAAAAGGTGAGTTAAATGGACGGTTGAAAAAAGCAGGAAAATCGATTAATTCATCTGCTTGCATTATGCTAAAAGTTAGGTTTCTAAGGTTTTGGGGTCTCAAATCAGTTGCAATAGCAATAAATGGACTCTTAACGTAACCACTGATAACACAGGAGCAGCCGATAACTATTGACCAGCAGCTGTCTTAGAATCGTCCTCAAGTCATTCAGGAAGGGTCGTGAAATTACTACAAAACACATATGAGTCTGAATTTAGGCGGGAGGACAATGACGGATACCTCAGTAAGGAAGGAACTAGGACTCAAACATTCAAGCTTCAGCTGATACAAAAAAGCTGTTCAGTGGACAAACAGTACAGCGTTCCCTCAGGGAGCACACCATGTGAAGGTGAAGCACGGGGATAAAAAGATCAGGTAGGCTTAGACTCTGGAGCCAATAACTGAAAAACCAATATGAAGCACGATTGTATAAATAACGACAAATATAGCTTTGAAAATAAAAGCTAAAAATAAAACAGAAGTATCTGCCTGACATGGATTATCTAAAAAAAAAAAAAGGAAATGATGCTAATTAGCTACAAGACACCAAAGTACAAGGTGAAACTAAATGTATAAGTGGGGTAAAGTTCATTTCATCTCTATTTAGAAACAAAATAAAAAGGAAATACAGAAACTAAAGTCTAGTTGTGCAACATTAACCTCACTGTCACCCATTCAGTTACATCAGAAACTCTGTTATTAGATAAGTCAGGACCACAATGAAAAATGCGGTATCTAAAAACCAGGGTATTTACACATTATTTGGTGTTACCATAGTTACAAGTGGCGTCCCATTTCCCATATTTGCACATGACCTCAGTGACTTCTGCAGCTCACGCGTTGGTTTTGTGGGAGCTTGTTGCTGGGACTCTGTGATTACGAAACGTTCCCACTAACTACACGGCTGCTAAGAGTTGGTTTTGTGCTCAGGTCGACATAATCTTCCAAAACACACACTCAGACACCTGTAAACACACTTTACCAGAGTGGTTTGCATGCTGTCTTGTTTGTTTAAAGCCTGTAAGGCACTCCACAATTAAGTGGAAGGGAATCAAATACACAGAGCGGTATTTTTAAGCAGCGCTAGGGGTCTGAGCTCATGTTTCGAAATCAAAATATATGCGACTGGGACTTAATCGGCATTGTTCACTGTTGTCTAAGAGCTAATGTTTGCATTTGGTGGATGCTCCCAGGGTGCGCCGGGACACCACAGATGGAAACCCTCTAATTGAGAAAGACACTGCTGATGTTTGGATATTTACTTCGCCCTCGTCGCTGTAACAAAGTGTTTTTGGAATAACATAGCAGACAGGAAGTGATTTCTCTCCCATGTGTGCATTTAAACCACTGCAACCCCAGACAATGAACAGAGGGTGATCTACAGCAGCTTTGTCTCCAGAGTGGAGCCGTTGGACAACAATGACAGTTTGTCAAGCTATCAGCACATATTATGTAAGATGGACGAGGCTGTGTTTTGCAAGAGATATAATAGGTGTGTCCTTTTTTACGATGGAGACATTCGTTTAGTTGACGCAGCAAAAATAAAAAGTGCGTTCATGCTCGGACATATGTCATCTCTCCACAACCTCTCCACCCTTTAAAAACATGACAAATTATGCTTGGGTCTGTCTGCCGAAGGTTTTGGTGAACGTGTTTGAACAAGAAGTGACGGCGAAACAGCAGGAGAATATCAGCAGCAAACATCTCGGTATTGTTGTATCTGCCTTCGTGGTGACGCAGAAACGTCACCGAGTTGCGCAATCTGATCTGTGAAAGCAGAAGAACTGCAGTGTGACCATCAGGGCACACCGCCTCACAGCTTCATGCTTTCACGAGCACACTGGAATTTGATTTTTTCTCTCATTTCTCTTAAAGCGCAGTTCCCTAGGTGATCGGCGGGTTGTTGCGTTTAGGGGCCTGTGTACATGTAGCTACCTTTGTTAAGGGGGGAATGAGGAAGGAAGTGACAGCTGAATGAGCAAACAGGATGCAGTGAGCGGGGTGGTGCTCAGGCCCACAGGAAACTCATACTGCATTAATAAGTCAGATAGGCCAAGCGTAATTAAAAATGCACCACAACGCAACTGGATTTGCTCAAGACATTTGGCCATATTTAATTTCCCTGGGAGAAATGTCTTTGTTCTGTCTTAAGACTTACAAAGGCCATGTGGGAAAACTGGTGAGACCTGTTTGATTTCTTGTAGCTTCTTTTAATGTTTAACACATCTCCTAATTCAATGAACAACAGTCACATTCATGCTGGGGTTAAATGAGGCTGGAAATTTTTTATTTGCGATCAGACGTTATTGCCACGGCAACACGTCAACAAATCAACTGTGGCAAAACCATGGCAACTTCGGGAATGTCTGCGGCCGTGACCAATTCCAGCCAGTCTGTTCAGACCCATCGACAATAGCACGCAGACCACTGGTGCGTAACAACTGCTATCTACTAATATATATCTGTTAACTCTTCAGTCTTATGGTAAATGTAGTTTCCAGGCAATATAGTCACTGCAGTTAGTCTGTTGTGTTTGGAGTGTGTTGTGTGTGTATGGTAGACAGCACTGTTGCTTTTTATTTGTTTCATATGTGTAAAGAAAAACTGTTGTAATCGTGTATTCATGCATCTGTTTCTATTTGAAGGTTTATGACTTTTTTAGTAAACACAAAATAAAACAAGAACAGGACAAACACAGGTCCTCATGCTTAAGTCTTTTCGAAGAGCTACAATTTGAAAGATCCAGTGACACATGCAGCTGCAAATGTTTAACGCTCAATAGAGGCATTCACACACACACGCACACGCACATGTGATCAGAGTTAAACGATACCTTCATGAATGATGTATCTACAGAAAGTCGCAAAATGCTGCCGGTTGCTAATGTTGGCTAAGCCACGTGCTTATCTTTAAGACAAACTTCCTGTCTCACCAGGATCAGCATGGCGAACAAAGGTCGTCCATACGGTTTCAGCCGTGAGGTGCAGAGCAAGATCGAGAATAAATATGACCAGGAACTGGAGGAAAGGCTGGTAGCATGGATCATCGCCCAGTGTGGCCCTGGAGTGGGTCAACCTGAACCAGGCAGAGAAGGCTTCCAAAACTGGCTGAAAGATGGCTGCGTGAGTGTTGGCTTTGCAAAAGTGTCCAGAGATTTTTCAGTACAATAGGATGTGAGTGTTTTAGAGGTGTCGTCATTTTCTTTGCGTCTCCAGGTCCTGTGTGAGTTCATCAACAGCCTGTATGGATCCAACAAACAAGTCAAGACCATCAAGAGCTCCTCAATGGCATTCAAACAGATGGAGCAAATCTCCCTGTTTCTCAAAGCTGCCGAAAATTATGGGGTGACCAAAACCGACGTGTTCCAGACGGTCGACCTCTTTGAAAGTAAGATTGTATAGTGTCTTGCAGAGATTTACAACAATAAAGACAACTCGTATGGTCATTAATAGAATACGATGCAGTTGGGTGGATTAAACCACACCACTGTATACAAAGTAGCTGAAAAACATCTGCAGCTGGAAAACACAATATGAAACAGTACTCATCTAAAAACATCATGGATGGAAATGGATTGCACTTATACAACACCTTTCTACGCGTTTATAGTGCCAAAGCGCTCTAGCCATTCACACACACATTCAGAGACCAGTGGGCGGCTGAGAACAATTTAGGGTTCAGTGTCTTGCTCAGGGACACTTTGACATGTGGACGGTTGGAGCCAGGATTCAAACTGCCAACCTTTGGCAATTGGAAGACCCCACTCTATCAACTGAACCACAGCCGCCCATTATTTTACTTTATGAAGCACAGTTTTTCTTGACTGTACTGATACTGCTGATGGTAAAAGTTTACTTTTTTTTTTGCTTCTCCCTTCTGGGGTTGCCACAGGGAATCCAATTTGCATATTTGATAGGCAGGCGTTTTCACATCAGATGCCCTCCCCCTTGTATTTATTTGGGCTTGGGACTGGCACAATGAGACACAGGCCTCATTGCAGAGAAAGGTGTAGGCAGTAGTGTGAAGGGTCTTACCCAAGGACCCACACTAGATGCTCACTGCGGGGGTTGAATCCCGGGCACCAGCCCGGTGCCTCACCTACTGGGCTATATCTGGAAAATACACTGCAGTTTGACTTGAACACAGATGTTTTCTGTTACTGGAGTATTCGTGTGTGAATTGAACGCTTATATTTTGGTAAAGGAACTTTTACCACATCTTTTACCACTAGTCTGTGACACAGAAGTCACCCTCTAGTCTTTGAGTCTCAGCTGAGTTGACTTTTTTTGAAGTTGTCTTGCGTGTCTTTAGGCAAAGACTTGGCTGCTGTGCAGAGGACCCTGATGGCTCTGGGGTGCTTGGCTGTCACAAAGGATGATGGGAATTACAAAGGAGACCCCAGCTGGTTCCATAGGTGAGTTGAGTATCTAGTCAGACTGGTGAAAAGTGGGTAAAACAAAGAGGGATTGGTCACCAGGCTGAAGAGTGACAAGATGTTGCGTTTTGCAGAAAAGCACAAGAGAACCGCAGAGAATTCACAAATGAACAGCTGAGCGAGGGCAAGAATATCATCGGTCTGCAAATGGGAACAAACAAAGGAGCGTCTCAAGCCGGTATGACTGGTTACGGTCAAGGCAGGCAGATCATCGGCAACCCCTGAGGATGACAAGTGGCACCGGGACACTCCTCCGCCCACCCAGCGCTGCAACAGACCGGCCACAGAGGAGGACAAACAGTCTGACTCTTACGTGAAATGTGACGTGACTGTTTTCATGACCCAACTGGACCACGACGAGCATCAACAACAACACATGCACACACTGAATACACACCTCATGTTGAGCTGTCACACAAAGACGACACATAAAAACCTTAACACTGATTAGGCCAAACATACTTTATACTTTAAACATTCCCAGTGTGTGGTTTAAAATATTGTGCTAGGATGTCATTTAAAAAAATGTTATTTCTTTGTACAAATTACTCTTTTAACTGGAAATATACAAAGTATTGTTTTCAATTCTATGCACTCACTCAACTTGCACAAACTTGTAACTTTCCTGAGAACAAAATTACTTTACATTCCACATGTTTTGGTTGGAAACATCTTTAAAACTTTACCTGTTGATGTGTGTCTTAAATGGATAGCACAGCCACATCCATTATTTTTTTGGTTGGTTTTCTTCTGTTTATCTGTCAGTGTTCTGAATGTACCACACAGCTAGAACATACCTTGGAATATAATGGCATATTTTCAACATGTTACGTTAAATGGAGGACGACTAAACAGCCTCAAGCACACCTCAAGTCTATGTTCAGATAAGAAATCCAGGGCAAAGATCCATTCCTGATGTGCTTTCAGTGAAAGTGACGAGGCCTCAGACTGATAATATCTCTCTGCGTCATTTAAAGTTCTTGTATTTTTACGAATACTGAAACACAGTCGGGAGGGATTTTTAATTGCCCGACTGTTAATATACTTAGTAAATCCTGTCTGTGTGATCATAAAATAAGCTGATTGTTGTTTTAAGACAGAAATCTAAAAAAAAACAAAAACCCCTTTTAAAGTAAAAAAAAATTAATACGTTACAAGGAAATCCAGTGCCATAATGCCATAAGTGGTACAGTTTGTACCCTGTGCCGCTGATCGAAATGTTTTTTTTACTTTGTGTTTGCTAATTGATTTTGTAAAACTGCACTCTCGGACATCTCTCTATTCAATTTGTGGGACCTTTTTTAGTTTTTAATAGTCTTGTTGTTGTTGATGATGTCAATGAAATAAAAACAAAAAGGTAAAATTCTATTATGTGATCAATATATGCATGCTGGCATCTTTAAACACCTGTCAACTCGGTGACTATAAACTGTTATCAATCAAATACACTGAAATCTTTGTATTTCTCACTGCAGTTAAAACATGAGCCTGTGTACATAGTAACACCTGATAAACATATCAGCGTTACTATAATGGAGCTGTTTACACTCAACCCGGGCTGTGCTCCGCAAAGATAAGGAAATGTGATAACAGCCCGAAAATGTAGATCCACCCCAAAGGTGGGAGGGGAAAAGTGTAAGGAGGGAGGGAGTCAGTGAGTGGGGAGGGGGCAGACAGGCTGGGTTTTTCCTGGCTGAATAGACTGAGGGGGACAAACGGGGGTCTAAACATTCAACACAGGATTCATCATCTCCTGCCAGAGTTTTGTGTATTCTGTGCTTTTACTTGAGAGCCGACTAAGCTATTCAGCAGGAACCGATTCAGGAGAAGACAGAAGGAGCACACAGTCTAAACAGAGGAATGTGACACGTAGAAAGGGGATTGAGTTAAAAAAAAACAAACAGGAAAAAGTGGAAGTCTTTCACGTAAATGTCCGGAGCACTTCACCCAACTCATGACAATAGAAGCTTGGGGTTCACGTCAAAAGAACAATGTTCCCAAAAAAGGAATGATCATCACAAAGAGAGAGCAAACAAAAAGACTTCCTTTTCCTCTTCCTTCTTCTTCTAGGTTTTGTTTTTTTTTTACAGGACACTGTGTATATATACATGAGCAGAGGAGCAAATTGGTCATCTCTAAATAAATAAACATATACACAAACAAAATGGGAATGATCTCAAAAGGGACAGTCTGTCCTTTGTTTAACACACTGATATTATTCAAATATTGGTCTGCATCTACTTATTTTCTAAACAATCTATTAGAAAACTGCCCCTGAGACCTATAACTCGCTGCTACTATTTTATCGTCCACTTTATTTTCACAGTTTTTTTCTTTTTTTTTTTTTTTTTGCTTCTGGTGGAGAGGGATGATTCACTCTTTATAATGTCCTCAGTATGAAAACTTCCTCTGTTGTTGGTGAAGCTGTGGCGCATTAGTCACTGCAGGATCACATCTGCGCTCTTCATCTGCTCTTTATTGCGATTCTAATTATGCACTGTTTATTATTTCGACACCAATATTTACTTCAACACTTACGATCTCTGTTGGGCTTTAACAAAAGCAATGTTGTGATGCCTTACCTCATTTAGCACACGCCGATCTGAAGAGATCAATAAGTCAAGGGTCAATCTATACTTTATTATCCCTAAGGGAGGAAATTCAATTTGCAACCAGGAGTTATCATCAACATAAAAACATTAAAACAGCAATCCAAACACAGGCAATTCAAAACTACAATAAGGGACAGACGGAGTGTTTATTGCTGCTATTCGGAAAGCTAATGGAGGCAGGTACAAATGAGCTGTTCAGTCAGTTTGTTCTACACTTACGCAGACTGTATCTGCGTCCTGACGGCAGCAGTTTGTACCCCACAGACACGGTAAGTAAGTAAAGTTTATTTGTATATCGCTTCTCGAGAACAAGGTCACAAAGTGCTTCATACAGCAGAATAAAATGCATAAATAGGAAATAGTAAAAAAATTAAGACAAAATGTGTTTTTTAAAAACTAAGTAAAAGCAAGTTTATACAGGTGGGTCTTTAGCTTTTTCATGAAGACGTTAAGAGTGTCCACAGATCTTAAAGCCAATGGGAGCCAATGAGGGAGTTAAGACCCCAAAAGCACAGTCTCATTTAGTCTTTAAAATGCAAATGGAAAAAATATCAAGTACAGTGAGATGTGGCTTTGGGAGATGCTTCTGAATGCCATATCAAAAAACGGTGAATAAAAGTAAAGAAAATGTAAAAGGAGACATACTAACAGGTGACTGGAGCTGGTGTTTATGAAGATTTAACGCTATAATTAAGTTTTAATTTGCATTTCCGTAATGTGTAATGTTATAATCAGACAAAGTAAATGTAAACAGCCTAAATATGATCTCAGAACTCCTACAACCTCCAAACTACTCTCTCTGTGGCTCATGCGCTTCACTTAAATCTTTTTTTTTTTTTTTTTTTTTTTAGCTTTGACATTGTACCCGTTATGTTTTTTGCGCATGTGTATGTCTTTTTTTCTGTGTAGTTTTTCTTGTCTTGTAGTGTATGGATGTAATTGTAATATTGTCTTCTGAAAAAATAAAAAATAAAGTCATTTTTTGAAAAGCAAGCCCTGGTTCGAGGCACCTGCAGGTAATATATGGGTGGACAGTCAGAGCCAGGATTCGAACTGCCAACCCTTTGGCCAATGACCCACTCTACCAACTGAGCCACAGCCACTCAGTATCACAGGTCATTCTGAGGAATAATCTGCTAAAAGAGTTTTTAAACGAAGCTGCAACACACCAAAACTAAAAAGTGACAAATACCATCTTTTATCATTAATTGAAAGCAGCCAGAGCAGTGACAACATTTACAACATTGTCATTTATTCTCTTACTTTGCTGGTTTATCAATTTTTTTTAAAGAGAGTGATGAAGCATAAATTATTAATACAATATTTATAAACCACTCAAATCAATTGTGTTCAGTAAATGAGTCCATCACTCATTCATTCGGGTCGCGGGGGTCACTGGAGCATAACATCACTAATGAATTGTTTTAGGAATAACAATGGTGCTTTAATAATCACATTGTGGTGATATAGAAGCTGATTTATAATATATAGTGGTATGACATTGTGTATCACATACACCATATGTCAGATCACAAAAGCATCTCAACCTGTCAGTCTTGTTATAGTTTATTTTTAGCAGAGATGGGTTTCCCTGACCTTTTTTAAAAAACCTGTCAAGGTATTGATGAAAAATATACCTTTAACCTTTACTGAAACCGCCATGTGACTGGAACAATTCCAGATTCCGATGGAACATCTTGGAAAATGTGTGTATAGATTCCTTTGTAACTGGTGAGTGTGTGTTACTGGGAAGGAAAGAAGAACAAGACATAGTAGTAGGAATGTAAAATTTAAAGGAAAAATTAAATTATCAATGAATTCTATGAATAACAAAAATACAAACAGATAAAAAGGCACTGTTCCCTTTTACTTTAACAAAACATTCTCTAAAGTTGCAGGAGCTGAAATCAGAGGAGAAAAACATGTCCCGTTCTGAAAATACACACCTCAGTACAAACCAAAAGACTAAAACAAATGTAGATGACCTGATGGTGCTTTATGCTGTCGTGGAATAATAAAGCTGCTTTTGAAGCTTTTGTGTTGAGACAAGGAGCAGAGCAGTCATATCCAGGTCACGCCTGACAGAGTCTGGTCAGCGATTGGTAATTATGGCTGTCAATCAAAAAATGTACCCTCCTACCAAACAAGCCTGTCCACGACAGAAACTTGAATTCTAATATTGTGCAAGAATAATCATGGCGTTTTTGTCCAATTTTTGCCCAGATATCATAAAAAATATCATAATCTACAGCTTTACGTAACAGAAAAAAACTTGTTTTAAGACAGAATTTGTCACTTAAGGTATAATAACAATGACAATGACATTTCATTGCCAGATTCACTGTGTGTGTCTGTGTAATGACGATAAAGGAAGTCCAAGTCTAAGTCTAATAAATAGAGACCTGAACCACCGGTCACTTATTTATGGTTTTCTTTTTCCTGTTGTCTCTGATCATACCATCGCTGGTCGGGAGTGTTGTCTTGTGGTGTATTTATATAACTGTAATATTGTCTAATAGAAAATCAAAATAAAATATTTAAAAAAAATAAATAGAGGGCTGAATACAAGTAGCGAATCTTGCTCTTTAACTGAAGACAACGTTGAGTGACAGCAAATGTGATGGATTCTGGTGTGTCTCATTGTGCCTGTTAAAGCCCGGTTGTGTCAGGAAGGGCATCTAACGTTAAAAACTGCCAAATGAAATATGTGAATTGGATTCGCTGTGGCGACACTGTAAGGGAAAAAGCTGAAAGGACTCATCATCAATACAAGTATACAGTATTGTCTCTTTGAATAAGCATGTGGAAATTCTGAATATACTTCCAACATTAATCCTCTAAATGTGTAACAATAGATTTAAGCAAATCGAGTGTTAATTTACTTTGTAGGCGCGTTGGTTTGCACACGGTGGCGCACATGTCAGAATGGATGATAGGATTTAGATTGTGAGTGACACTCCCTCTGCAAAGTGGAGCTAAATATCAAAAATGAGAAGGGAGGCAGTCAAGGAACAAATGTGAGGTTTGCAAAAACAAACGGTGCTGTGAGACAGATGACACAGCATTTGGTTAGAGCTTTGGGGCAAAAGGAAAGTTGTATTTTGCAAAGAAAGACACAAACAAACACGCAGTCTGTCAGCGTGTAAGTGACTTCAGAAAAAATGATGGAAGGCTGGTTCAGTTAATATGGAACATGATCACGGTCATTACGACACTCCACAAAGGCTGTTGTCAAGAAACACCCGGAGTCAAAGCATGGAGAACTAAATAGGACGGACCGACCTGACCTGAGACCTGCTGAATTAGCCTCGGTAGAGACAATTATCAAGAGGTACAGCTCAGAAATCAATGGGTTAGAATGAATGTCGATGATGGGGTCACAAAGTCCAAATCCAACTGAAACAAACGTGATGTTAAATGAGCCTAAAGTCAAACAGCTGTATTTTCTCTCTCTTTCTCTCTCTCTTTTTTTTTTCAAATAATTTGCATAATTCACACCGGCAAATTATGATCCAGTTCTGTGTTGTGAGCAGCGCTGGGCTGCACCAGGAGCAGATTCACAGAGGTGTAGGGATCCCGTACGCATGAGAAGTCACTTATGCAGTGGTGAAATACAGCTGCAGTGTATTTGTGATATTAAAGACGCGTTCGACTGGAGACTGCAGGTTTGGATGGTTAAACGTGGATGTCGTGTCACACATGATGAATAGGGCCTCGAGGCTGAGGTTCACATGCAAAGTGAACAGTGTGTGTGTGTGTGTGTGTGATAGTGAATGACTAATGCGTATGAATAACCGCAGGGGAAGGCTGTGTGGTGTGACGACGCGTTTCTTTTCGCTCTTCATGTGGTTTGACTGAATGATCAGAGGGTCAAAACCTCTAAATGATGCAGGAGTATCACGGTTCATGTCGAATGATTTGGAATGTATAAACACGTTTTGTTTTTTTCTTCCCTGTAAAGTGATGGCTGATATTTGTATGAAAGGTGAACCGTGAAGTGAAGATGGGCTGTAAGCAGTAGTGAAAGAGAAGGGTTTTTCCCAAGGGTGAGGGGGTGTAAAAGGTTAGATGTGAGTGTTGAGCCGACAGAACTCTGCAATTATTTATCTGTAACATGAGACATACATACAGCACTTTTACAAGTGAGTACTTTCACTAATGTACTGGAAAAAATTCTGGTAACAGTACACAAGGTTGTGTATTTCCCTTTCATGGTACTTTTACTTCTACGCAAATATTGTCCATTTTACTCACTTTAGATTTCAGATCCCAGCTAAATAAGTCGTTGAACTGTTGTCACTTCATACACTGCTGCTTGCAGATGTGTGTTTTTTCCATTTGAAATCATGAATGTTTTTTTAAAAATGTAGCATTTCACCTGAAGTGTAAATGCATTGTATTTTCCGTTGATTCAATAGAATTGGATGACAGCTGCTTGTACAAAATCATAGTTTTTATACATGTATTAACTGGTGGTTGGTCTGTTGAGCTGTACCCTAATGTGTAGAAAACCCCTATCTAAGTGCAATCCATCCATCCATCCATCCATCCATCCAACCCTCTCCAGGATTAAGAAACTTGGAAAATGAATTCATGAGGTTGAATGTGATTGTGAGGTACATACACTTAACTTAGATAAATTATATCTAACTTAATACTTAACTACATCTCTGAAGCAAATATTACACCTTCTACTCCATTACATTTGACTGACATCTTGTTATCCTAAATACACTTGGATGTTGATGAAAAATTGAAGTATTCATTGTTACAAACAAGGAAATAGGTGGGTTTTATGAGATACAGCTCAGAATAATCACTGTTAAGAGAAATGGTATAGTTTTAAAATGATTTAAAATGACACCCTCCACTGTAAAACATCATTTAATCTCTTGTGTGTTTGGGGATGAGCTCTCAAGCGCCATCATGTGATTGACATTGGTACCATATATGGATATAACAGATATAATACTGTTAAGAATTAAAAGAAAAAACCTCTGTCTGAAAATAAACTTTGTTTAGAGGTTTGGCTTTTTGGAGACTTGTGCTTTTAACATATTCGACTTCCTTATTTGATTTCCCCATAAACGACAACAGTGATTGTGAGGATGTAACTTACGACATGTGACTTAGTTTATCTTTTCACCAAGAACTTCAAGATCACGAGGGCGCACAGCAGAAGCACGGAGATAAACATGGACTTATGGATCCCGCTGCTAATGAATGAAAGACATATGAAAGCTATTACAACCACCGGACCACAAGAACAAATGTGATTCAGACAGAGAACGGAGACGAGTTCTTACAGGATGCTCAAATAATGGAGGAAGTTTGAAGAAACATCGTTCAAACCCCCAAAACAGACTCATGGACGACTGGTTTCATATGTATTGCATTTGTTTTATGGTTGTTGTTTTTTTTTCATCCAGTTGGGACCGGATGTATAATAGCTTGTGACGCTACTGAGGTGGTAAATAAGTAGACAATTAAATATAGTACTGGTGACCACACCGAGGCCTTGGTCTAAAGCTCTACTGCATTTTTACTGTAGATACAGTATAAAAGCTCATTACATCTATGGCAGGTGATGCATTGGTTTAATACCAGGATGTGTGTTGTAACGTCTGCAGCATTTATCACATTTGTCAGCATATTACCAAACCTGACCCTGCGCAGGTTCACATATACGACCCCTTCATGGATGACTGTACATATCCAGATGGGATGTAATGTTTTAAAATGTCCAGATTGAAAAAAACTAGTCTCAACTCCCAAAGTCTGCGATGCTTGTTAATACTGAACCCAAGCCAAACTTTAAACAGGGCCATAGATCACCGGCAGAGTAAACTTAAACTTACACTCGAGGTCAGACGTAGATTTAATCGAGGTGTAACTGACTTTCTGGTGACGCCACAGACTGTGTTAATGCCTACGGAGATTAGAATGTTATCGTTTCCCATTTTAATATAGTGCGTTAAATGAACAATCGGTCAAATATTTACACACCACAGACTTCAGGGCTTATTTAAGACTCATAAAAGCATGAAGTGGACATTTAGGTTTGGATCAGAGAAAGCCTAAGGTTCAGACTGCACTTATTGTCCCTGACGTCCTTATAATATGAACAGAAAAGGAACTGGTTTATCTCAGTCAGAGCAGGTTAATGTGACTGGAATCTTTTGTTCTTATAAGCCCTGACACTTAGGAAAAGGAAAATCTCCCAAAATTTCTTTGGATTTCCAATGTTACCGTGTTATCTTTCACATGACACATACGATTAGTAAATGTGAGCTAGATCTTGTGTTTCAGAGTTCACACTACTTCTTGGTTTTGAAAGACATACCTTATTTATTCTATAATGTCTGGACTGCATACTTTTGGGCAACGAGACACTCCAAAGACTGATTTATAGACGGAAAGATATTTCCCGGAATATAACATTTTTGATTTGAAGCATGTGCTTTCAGCTCAGCTACAGATTCTATTTTTCAGCCGTGTGTTAGAAGTCAATTGCTTCTAGTTGTATCTCATGTATAGTTTCTCTGTTGCTCCTCTATTTCACTCCTATGTATTCCTCTACACATCATTATTATCATTATTCTTATTGCCTCCACCAAAAGGGTTACAGGGTCACTCCTATTTATGTCCTCAGGATTTAAATGAACATCACTGTATTGATTTACGTGAAATGTGGTGAAAAGAGTAGAGCAGCGGCACAGGACATAGCCTTTACATCTATAAAAAAGGGATATAGACGGATATATTTCCCACTTTCAAAAAGATTTGATGACTTCAGACTAAGTGAGAGAAGTAAAAAAAAAAACAACCTAAATTTAACAACACAGACGTTTCAGCTTTTCTGTTCTTATGTTTTTGTACGCGTCTGTGCTGCCTCTTGGCCAGGTCGTCACTGTAAATGAGAACCAGTTCTCCGTGGACTCACCTGGAAAACTAAAGGTTAAACTAAATTAGATGAACTGGTCAAGACAGGACAAAGCTGATCCACAACGGGACGTAAGTTATAGAGGTAGGAAGGAAGGAAGGGAAGGAAGTAGGTAGGTAGAAAGCAGGGATGATATGGAAACTATTCTTAGACTACATGGAAAATTTGGCAGCACACCACATTGGTTAAGCTATCTACACCTGAGCAGGGCTTGTGGGATTTAAGAGGTCAGAGGTCAACATGTCTCTCTGCGAATCAGGCAGTTCACTTTTTTATGGTTGTGTTTGTTGTCTCTGATCCTGTGATTGTGGGTCAGGAGTGTTGTCGTGTGGTGTATGAATGTCACTGGAGTATTGTCCAATGAAAAACCCAAATAAAATATTATAAGAAAAAAAGAAACCAGGGGTGAGAGGTAGGGAAATAAATGAATAATCCTTAGAATCCAATCAAAGGAATGCATCATACGCATTTCAAATACTCTTTATCAGAAAGTACATCAAGTGCACACAAATAAGTTTAACTCCTATTGCACATGTTCTCCAATATGTTCACCAATAGTTCAGAGTCTGCATTCTCCGTCCTCAAGTGAATCCACTCCTCGTACAGCACTTGAAATAGGATTTGGGGAATTGAAGGATTTTTACTGACAGAGACTTTTGATGTCGGATTCAATCATCAGTTGACTCAGTCATCACTGACGAACAGGGGTAAAAACACGAGCTGCATTGTGGAAGGAACGCAAACAAAAAATAACTATCCACCAACTGGAAGCAGCAGACAGATCTCGTGACAGTGAGTGAAAGTCAACACTGACGACAAATGACAAAGAAGTCACAGGAAATCACAGGTTTATTAGTGTTCATACTGTGGAAACAGAGCTCAGTTGGTAAGGCACTGGGCTGGTGCATAGGGGACCTGGGTTTGATTCCCGGGATGAGCGTCCATTGGGTTGTGTCAGGAAGGGCATCCGACATAAAAACTCTGCCAAATCAAGGATGCGAACTGGATTCGCTGTGGCGACCCTGGAAGGGAAAAATCTGAAAGAAATCATCATCAGACTCTTTCCTTTTTTGGTTGGTTTTCCACTGGGGATTGCGGACCAGAGGAGGAGGAGAGGGGAGGGGACTGGGGATGCGTGCGAGTGAGTGAGTGATGGCTATGATCTGTGTTTGCAGTTATAATGTCACAGTTATAAAACGGTTATGTTTGAACTGTTAGCAGTTAGCAGCTAAAGCACTATGCTAACAGTGGCTGCGTGGACTTTTTCACTTTGTCTCTGCTCCGGATGATGCATTCGCAGGCCCTCGTTCTCATTATCATCTCTGGGACTTCAATCGTGTATACTGTCTATGTGGTCCATGCAGTGCAAGGAATTCAATTTGTTGTGTATCTCTTCTGCTATGTTGTTTTTTCTGTTCTTTTATGCTGCTGTGTCTGAAATTTTCCCTCGCAGGATGAATAAAGGTATATTCAATTCATACTATGGAAACAGAGGACGAGTCGACCAATGGCCTCTTTGGATGTGTGTGGGTGTGCCTTTGTGTTTGTCTTATTCTATTGATTAAATCTTAATTTAAAAAAACAACAACAAAAACACAGTAGACAATCTCCATTTGGAAACTCCAGGTGGAGCGACTATTTTTTGCTTCTCTGGGACAGTTTTGGGTCACTGTTAAAACTAATGAGCGTAACATCAAAAACGAGGCGATGGTTTATTAAGAAGTGATTTTACAACATGCCCGCGCTCAGATACACACCAGCAGGTCTTCCTAAATGTTTAATTGGGGGGAATTTTTTTTTTTAAACACCAGCTTACATTTTGCCTCCCAGCGCTGTTGTAAGATTATTGCTATATTAGCCAGACAAACTCTGCAAAAAGCAAATTAAAGAGGCAATAAAGATGAGTGAGGCCAAAGGAGCGCAGGCTGAGGAGCAGCAGGGCCTCCTTAGTGTCACCTTCAATTTAGTTTAATGGTCAAAGGGTTCCCTCTGTTGGACACAGTCTGAACCAATGGATGCACTTGACCATGACTTTAGCTCCGAATGCATTTTTAAACTACAATTATTTAATGATTAGAAGGATTAATGATTAGAAATATTAAATGCGATTATTATTCCTGTTTAGCCAGGCTTTTTATACCCATCCATAGTGTTTTTTGTAGTATTTTATGTTTTTATTCTTTTTTTAATGTAGGACTTAGTTCTCTCTGTAGTACTTTGAGATTCTATTGAATGAAAAGTGCTTTATAAATGCAATTTACGACTATAAGTATTATTCCAGTAACAAAAAAACAAATAAAAGATCTAAATGCCATTTTGCAGTGTGTGGTGGCAAAAGAAAAGAGACAGAAATGTATGGGATCAGTGTGGAAGGAGAAAAATATAACACAAGCAAAAATAAATGTGTGGACAATGAGACAGTTAACCTTCTGTGTAGTGGTGGAGACACTTACAATCTGTTAAAATCTGTTAAAATTGGCTCTTTAGCCTGAAAAAGCCTGAAAGAGGAGTTTTAAGTTAAACAATTTGAGTGACAGTAGACTGAAGAAAGATTTGGACTGGGATACTTCACATGTAAATATGATGCTTTGTTTTCTAAAACCAGTCTGTTGCAGTAGTTTTACTCACACAGACTGTAACACAAGGTTATTTGGGGGCATTTAATACTGCTACTCCTATAAGCGTCAAGGAGTTCAAAACATCAGTTTAAATAAATATATTAGAGCTATACTAGTGTAGATTTTTTTTCGGTATAGTATCTTCCTAATAATTAAGTCCAACCTTGTGTATGTTTCGGGAAATTAATTTATATTCCTCTAACACTCTGATGAAGCGACCATTCCAAAAACACACAATAATAATGTTTTATATGATGTGACTTATTAAATTAATAGACCGATATACAGTAGAGTTGAAAACGCTCCAATAGACTGACAATTATAGAGCATGTTTAGCTATTATGATTCCCACACTGGTCTGTGTAGTACAGTATACTGAGAGGAACTATAATCATCAACAGTGCATTGAATAATGTGTTGGAAAATGAAGTGGCATTAAAGTTGTTGACATACTGTATCCATTTTTTCCATAGTGTAAATGAATGAATAAATCCATAGATGAAGTGTATTGTTCTTATGTATACTTCCTTCAAATGTGTTCACCAAAACGAAATGTGTTCAAATGTGTTCACCAAAACAAAAGACCACACCATCACGTGATTAAATCCTTTCGTTTTTTTTGTTTGTTTTTTATTTATTGGAATGCTTTAACTTCAATAACATGACAATGAGCCACAGTGCAAATACTGTATCGCACCAAACACAGACTCCCACAGTCTGGACCCCCCCACCCTCCTTTCAAACATCATGTGGTATATACAGCCGGGGTCCCGTCTAGACACTCATCCGTCCAAATTTACACAATCCAGTAGCAGTAGATCCTGTACACAACCGCCCTCATGAACACTTAAGGCACACACACATTTACACTATTTAACACAGCACACAAATGTGCAGAGCTTAAGACAGCAGTAACTTCAGGTAATTTGATGTTCTACAACAGACTCTCAGCCACATTTTAAATAGAACCGAGCCGTTAAATGAAAGAAAACAGCCACAGTATAAGCTCACGTACAAATGGCGTTCTTTAACATGACCTGTGATTGCGTTTTAGCGCGTAGCGTGGGGTAGACAACAACCGTTATAGCTGTGGTCAGTAGCTTCACATTAACGCAACTAATTATTTCTAGAAATACTCAGCTGCTATACCGGTTATAGAAGTCGGGCAGCATTGGCTGGGTGAGAGTCGACTAAAAATACACAGGGAGTGAGAAAAACAAAGGTAAAGAGGTGCTTCTGGGAGGAAATACTGTCATTATGTAATAAGGAGAGAGAGAGGGTGAGAGAGAGAGAGAGAGAGAGAGAGCCTGTGCTGGTGGGTGTGTTAAAGTATAAACGTTTGTATATATATATGTGTGTGTATACACACACACACACGCACACCATATATATGTAGTAGCGCAAGATACAGGCATCGGTTATACTGACTTCAGCAGAAAGAGCACAAGTTTCACTTTGTGTTGGCGTGAGAAACACAAGGTCATGAGCAAATGCATAGTGAAAGTTCTAACATTGTATAAATAAGAAGAATGTACACAGTCTTTAAGACATTGGAACGTCATGGCCGACATATCTATCTCTAATTCGGTATTTTAACAAGAAATGTCACAAGTGATTAGCTTGGAATGGGTAAAAAAAAAAATGTAGTTTTGGCAGAAGCTTTTGCACTCAGCAGTCGGGTCGGCAGTGTTTGGAAGACTTGTGCAGCTTAACTGACAGTGGTTGAAATGCATAACGTTAATGATGAATGATGATTGATTTGTGTGTTGAAACGGAAGCGTTGACTGATTTCCACCAGCAGGCTGAGGCCGCAGCATGTGGCGGTCACAAGCAACAGCAGGTCTGAGTTCTGTTCAGTACCTGTGTGTAAAGACACTGCAGACAAGTAATAATCCATCGTGTGCGTGTGCATTGTGGAACAGTACTTCATCAGTAGAGATATGGACTGTTTGGTTTTTTTATATATACTGATTAACAGCTTCAAAGATTAAATAATGACATGTCTATGAGATTACACTGTGTTAAAAGGTGAAATGTATTAGATCCCATGTTTGGCTTTGTGTATAAAATATCATACATAAGTGCTGAAGGAGACTTTATCATCATTGTTTTTAGCTCATCTGCGTTGATGGATTGTAAATTTAACTGAAGACTGTGCACCAGACAGAGGGTATGTTAGCAGGAGTCACTCATTAGTGAATTGATCGGACTCCTACGATCAATAGGAACAGATGCACACTAATATTCCATACAGCGTATTCTGAATTTGATCTGTGTAAACAGCCTGTTGTTTGTTAATGCTGCACCTTCCGGTTAAGATGTGTAGGGATATATTCTTTGGTCATGGTTACAGTGCATTTGGAATATGCGTCTAAACTGCCATCTTCACTAGAATTGGGGACACACTGTCCGGCTCTGTGTGTTGTGCACAAACCAACTAGGTTTCAGTCTGAAAGGCTCTGGATAGACATCCATGGCCACAAGAAAAGCCCACATTTTCCTTGAGAATGAGAACACATCTAATGTTAAACATCGTGAGCGACTTGGATGCCAACAGCTTTTCTGACATGTACAAATACCCAAACATCAGCCTTTGCCAAAAGGTGGCTGAAGGAATGAAGGTGGGAGGCTGTGTTTGCACAGATGGGAAAATTCACAACCAGTGGAAAACTAGCAAAAAATAATCCAATGTTATATGGAATATACATGACTGTGGGTGAATATGATAAGAGAAATATTTCATTAACTTAGTAATAATATTGACCTTTTCAGAATAAGGACAAAAACAGAATATTTAGTGCATGTACATATGTACTGTTAGACGCCAGATGTTCCTGCATTGTTCTGTATTGAGAATTAAAGACATTAGATTTTGATGACATTAAATAAAAGCTGTCGTACTCCTGATATCACAAAGTTGTATCTCATAGCATTGGTGACAAATGGGAACACCTGCCAATTTCATTTGTTTGTGTGGAAACCACTGCAGTTAGTGTTTCCTTCAGAATGATCTGATGTGTGTGAATGTGTCTGCAATATGTCTACTACTGTAGTCACAGTGTCAGCCTGTAGTGAGGTCTCTCTCCCTCTGCAGCAGCTCTCCACGCCCGCCCCTACACTCATCCATGTGATCCCATACCTCTCACAGGCCCACTCACGTCAGGGTGCATCCTCCTCCTCCAATGAGTGAGCCCTTCCTCTTCCTCCTCCCCCATGTACCAGGGCATGTCTCCCCCGTCACCCGCGGCAGCAGGTGAGACATGGCTCTGGATCAATGCGCTGCTCCTCAAACCAGAGACGCTCGTCTTTCCTCTGGCGTCTCCTCCAGTATCTGAAGCAGCAGGTCACTGAGGGGCTTGGCCACAGCGCGGTAGCCTGCTGCTGTCAGGTGGAGGAAGTCAAACATGTCCTGTGGGCTGATGGTTCCGTCAGAGTGGACGAACTCCCCGCTCACGTCCAGGAACTGAGCCTGGCCCAGCCGCGGCAGCCATGAACGCAGGAGCCCATTAACGGCCATGTTCTTCTCCCTCAGCGAATTGGGACGCTCGCCTCGAGGCAAAAGACCCTGAAGATAAAGGCAGTCGTATTACAGCACTGTGCAAATCAGTGTTACGGTTTCACCCCTCATCATTTGAGTTGGTTTGGATAAACGTTTAAACCAGGGTTTCACAACAGTTAAACTAAGACCTTTATGAATGAACTATTTCATGTCCTTGAGCACCAGGGCTGCACTTGAGCGATGCTGCTGAGGTGAATACAGATGATGATTGCAGGAGTCTGTTGGGCCCATGTGACATTTACACCTTCATACCCAAATTCATAATTTGTGCATTTTCATGAACAACAACATGCAGATCATTTCCGAGACCCTTAAGCCACTCAGTTTTTAAAAACTGTCAAAACTGTTTTTTATGACATTTAATGGCTAAAATTAATCTTTCTTGATTTTAGACTGCGACCTGCAGCAACCCACCCAGAAAAAGAAATTATAGAATGTTCCGCTGAAAGTACCCGCCTAAAAAAACCCCCCAAAAAACATAAATTGTTAATATATCACTTACCAATACGACTATCTTCGCCCTGGGCAGTCGTGAGGTGAGCAGTTGTGCAATGGTAAGAATTCCACCGGCAACTTGTTCTGCAGTGTGTTCATGATTGTTGGTTCCAACCCACAACACCACCACCTGGAAAAAAAAAACAACACACAAACACTTAATCACAAACACAAGTATGCCTTTTTTACGCTGAATGTCTTAAGTGATTCAGTTAAAAGCTCAAAAACAAGTTTTAATGCTCCCCATCACTTTAAAGATTATACAGATATGAGCCAAGTCATCTGCCATATTTTTTCAAGCATTCACATTCTTCCCTGATTTAACCACGTCCAGCACTGATGAAATAGTTGCCTGTTGCATTCTTTTCCAAGACAAAAGAGGAAACATTAGGATAAGGATAACAAACAACACATTGTCAATAGGACAGTATCTATGCTAACTGAAAACACACAAATAGGCTTTCTCTGCTTAACAGATTCAGTTTTACCTTGGGACGGATGTTCTCCAGCTCTCCATTCTGCAGCCTCCACAGGACATTACAGGTGGTGTCGCCTCCGATGCCGAAGTTGAGCGCATGAAGAGGAGAGAATAACTCCCTCCAGATCTGCAGACAACAATCTGCACTTAATATAAACATTGATGACTTCAGGAACTCCAAGTACTCCTGCAAGTTGGTGATGCTGAGAGTACAACAGATTAATCACAACACATTTACGTAGATCAGTTTTACGTACAAATTACGTAATCTGTAAAAACTATTGATCGGTAAAATGATGTGTAGAAATAGTTCTGTCACTGAATGTACAATATTTGTATATTTTATATTAAATATTTTGCGACATTTTGAATGAGTTAATGATAAATGATATGATGATAAAATATGTTGTAAAATCTGAAGAGCTGCAGACAGACAAAATGTTTTCTTCACCTCATATTGCTGCATTAGCTGTACCATAGAATCACCCACGAACAGCACATCTGGCTCAGCGTCCTTACACTCCTGTACGAACCGTGTGTGCTGGAAGACAAAAACTAATCATCACAACACAGCTTCCAACGCATTAAACAATTACAGTATTACCCTTACACAATACAACTTAGATTTGTTTTAAGTTTGAGTTACATCTGCGTTAACACGTTTACATCAGGAACCTTTTAAATCTTCCTCTGTCTGTAAGTCTGATTCATAAGAACGTCTGGTGCACCATCTGATAAAGAGTTCAGAGTCAAGCAGCCCGATTCAGTCAACGAGCTTTGTAAGATTAACCTGGCAGTGACCTAAGAAAAGGTGCCTCTAACCAGGAGCCGGTGATCACACAGAATTTAATAGATTTTTCAAACATTTACTTTTGTATTAATGAAGGTTTTATCCATCCATCAGTTTGGAGCAAAAAAATTGAGGCGTTAATTATTTTAAGAATAGGTCAGTGAGTATTTCAAGAGAGGGTCAGTTGATTAAAACACTAAGTCTACATTGCACATTTTTGGTTTTTTTATGACAACAAAAACACAACAATTGTTTGCACACAGATTCTACAGCATGATTTAGCTACTTATCAGCAGTGACCTCAGTAGAGAGGTGACATAAATCTGGCTGGGTCCTGTCTTATCTCAATTTCTCCACATTGAAATGCAAATAATACTATCAGGGGAGCTAGTCATACAACCCTATTATAAGGGATGTCATGGATCACCTCCAGATAATGAAATCTGTGTGAAGTATGCATACATGATGAGCAATGAATCACTAGTTAAGAGTCAGTGTAAAAAGAAATACCGCCAACCTGTGATATCCACCGTCCATCTCCCTGCACATCCTCCACTGGCTGAGCCACTGCAGCTGGGTTCAACTCATCGCCACTCATCCTGCAGGAGACAACCATTATTCACACGTTAAAAAAATAAATAAGGAAAGCACCACACACACACACACACACGGAAGGTCAAAGGAAGAAGACGTTAGTGCCTGGAAATAGAAGAGGAAACCCCCAGAAAGCATCACATCGGCTAGCAAGCAACCATCAGTGTCAAATGCAACGGCGGCAGCTTGATGTTAGTGGTGCAGACAGATCGGCCTGACAAACCTGATGTAGGCTACTTTCACTCTGACGGTGCAGCTCACGGACCACAAAGCAGACCGGGCTCAATAAATCGTTCAGCTCCCCGTGTGTCAGGCGTTAGCTGTTAGCTAGCTTAGCAAAAACCACTCACGATTGTCATGGCTGCATCTTTGACACTTAACGTTTTGACACGCCCGTCCCACATATAAACCCCGTGTTTAAACATTTCCGGTCGTTATATTGTCCGTTTGTGTCGGGAAAACACTACCTGTCACGGTGTCGGTCGTCACTTCTCCTCTTCTCGGCTTTAGATGAACTCTTGAGCCCAAACTACACTTCACCGGTGTCGGGTAGTGAGTGGATGCGAGCGATGCTAGCTCCTGTTAGCTTTCCGTTAGCTCCCGTTAGCTCCAGCTTGACCAGACAACAAAAGGTGTGTCGAGAAGGTAAAGGCTGCAGAGACAGTTTTCTGGAGAGAAGGCCGATGTATTCCCATCGGCCGTAACGCTGCCGGAGACTGAGACGCATATAAAGGAAGAAGAGAACCCTGAGTACAGTCTGTCAGGCAGCCACACATTCAGAGTTCAATGTTACTAAAGAAGGTTGTTTACCTATAGGAATATTACACGAGTATTTTTTTTATCTGTTGTATTATCAAACTACAAAAACGTTTTTCCCCTTGTGGCTACATTAAAAAAGGAATATAATTAAATACAATTAAATTCATTTTGCACTGTTAACCAGACAGTGTCACATAAAATTAAAAACATTTTAATTAGAAAAAAAAATTTTTTTTTCATTAAAATTTGAAATTTCCCCGAGTGGGATGAGGAATCTAATCTAATCTAATCCAATCTAATCTAAACTATTACCCTTACAGTTGCTAATAGCAGAAGTGCAAAAAAAAATTAAAACGGGGTTACAAACACTAACCCAAATTGTGCACTACTTTCATTCCATTTTATTGAAATTTTATAATTGTATGTATCGTCACACGTTATTGCAACCCTTTCACCCTTGTATTATGTAATTTTGTGAAAATTTTATTTTATTTCTTGTACTTATAATCTTGTTGAACTTTTATTTGTATTAATTAGTGAGTAATCAAAAATTTACAAGAAATGAAACATTTTCATAAAAAGGCCTTTTTATGAAAATGTTTCATTTCTTGTAAATTTTTACCTGACATAAAGCAACTGAGGCTATAATTTTTGTATGAAAGGTGCTACATACATAATTATTTTTAATAGACAAATTAAATGAGTTACTTGGCCCTTCTAATCCAAAGAATTTTTCTTACTGTCAATTCACTAAATGCACAAGACAGAGCAGTGAGATACTGCTTTTCTCTCACCTCACAAGGTAAATGGCACACAATAAAAAAAAAAAAGTAAAAATAGAATATGAATAAAGTTTATAAAAAAATAAACTATGGTATAATATGAAAGATACAAATTAAACCTACCCACAGTAACACGGAATTTTATGAAAAATTAAAGTCAATAAAACTGTGGTGAAACCTAATTTGGGCAAGTAAGAAATATGATGCAACTCGAAAATTAGAATCACAATAGTTTATTATCCATCATGACAGACAAACAAACAAATCAATAACATTCAGCAGGCACACGGATTAATTACATTTTAAACAGTGAAAGAGTCATTTGCCAATAATATTTCCGATTGTTTAGATTGCAATGGGAACAAAACAGTTTGATATATTGCACTTATTTTTATATTACACCAGTGTCCTCCAAAATACTTTAATGTAGTATAATTACTAGTCCATGCTTTAGTTATTGCTTGGTGTGAATTCCTCCATTACTATTTTTAATCCTTCCCCCCTGAGTGATTCCTGACAGGTCATTCGCAGGGTAGAAATGTCCCCTAAACTACTGCTCCCGCAATGACTCATGGGTGTGTCGTTCTTTTTGATAATAACGTTAAACTTCCAAACACTTACTGAACAGTTCCCTCTGGTTTACAACTACGAATTTAGGCTGCACTATTTCACGTGTTCCCAGCTGAAGTCAGACGCTGACTGCTGAGGATGTGCGTGTTCGTGGGCCGCAGCAGCAGTTTAATCTTCAGTGAGCACTACGGACGTCTTTGCACCGTTGACATCAGATCAGCACGAGCCGCTCTCCCGCTTCTCCCATCTTTAATCTGTGATGATCGCAATGCATCATGGGTCACAGACCAAGCGCTGCATTCCTGTCCAATTGGGGAAAATGGAAATATGAGCTCTCTGTTTTCAGAAATAATGGAACAAAATTAATCAGAAAATAAATCACGATTCTTGAGGACTGTATATAATCACTGAACATAATAATGATGAATTCTTTAGGCTTTTTTCCTTCTGTGGTCGCCACAGGAATTCAATTCGCATATTTGATTTGGCAGGAGTTTTTACGTCGGATTCCCTTCCTGATACAACCCTTGTATTTATCCAGGCTTTGGGACCGGCACAAGGAGACACACGCCCCCTTGTGGGCGTGTAGGAAGTAGCGTGAAGGGTCTGGCCCAAGGTCCCACACTGGACGCTCATCCCGGGAATTACTGAACATAATAATTAATAATAACAACAGATCCATTTCAACCAATTTGCTGAATTGCATAATTGTACCAGACAAGGCCCTAATGCCTACAATATACATGCAGCCTGATCTATTGTGTTCCTGGCCAGGTACTGGTTGAGTCTTGGTCGGGTCCTGTGTGGTTGGTGCTTCTTTCCCCCACCATCACTGTCCTCGGCCCAGTAAAACCACTTTTTGATACTTGTGCAATCTCAGTATTGGTGGCTGTAGAGCAGGTGGGATTTCTTCCAATGGCACCATAAACCATGTACACAAAGACAGAACAAAAAACAGACTTACCATATCTACAGTAACCTCAGAATGCCTAGTGAAAAGCTTTAATACAGTTATCAAGAAGACTTTCAAAATTCCGCTTTCCATTCAATCTGCACCAGGTAACTTTTAGTGCCAGTTAATTTCTTATGGCTTGTTGGAGGATAACTCAAAATTACCTTTACAGTGGCACCCCAGCAAGTCCCAGTGTAGTGACCTGAAAATAGCACAAGAAAATTCGCTCTATTAATTTCCAAAGTATGATTACATTACCCTACCACAAAGGAATCAAATGGAACTTACAAAATCCTTTCTAAGTCCAGTAATAGACTGGAGGCCTTCTTCCGGGGCCATGAGCTGCTCCGTATCATGGAGGAAAATAAGAATGATGCCTTTCCGTGCTAGTTGGTGGGAATGTCTTGCTGTTCGTGGTATGAAGATCTTGCACAATTCATATTTTGCTGCTGCAGAGTTAAAATCTTTATTTTAACCAGTACATCACGTAGCCAAGATGAATATGAGAGAAATAAGAGATAAGTTGTCTGTGTGTTGGTCTGTGCATCAGCTGTTATGCTCATTTATTTCTACACTTCTTCCTATTAGGCTCACGGTTATTGATATAGTTAAATACAATGGGCTCAGCCTGTCATAATATTTACTATCAGGGTAGACACCACCCCTCCCTGATGGACTGAAAAGGTGTGTCTACAGACGGTGACTCAGTTTCACAGTTTTGTGTAAAATCCTACTTCACGGACCAGTCTGCGGGGACATTTGCACACATGTGTGACACATTTGCAAAGCCCCTAGTATCAATGCTGTTCTGTCTCTGGTTTCGGACATGGCTGCTGCTCCTGGGAGGGATCGCACTACCAGGTGAGTTTCAACTGACTTCCTGGATATTAAACGTGTTCTCACATTCACCCATATGCATAAATACTGTGACAACAAATTGAATAAACGTGGTAAAGTTAGTTGGAAAAAAATGGAAACAAGTGTTTTACGACTGACTGGAACACACCTGCAGTACGCTGTGGTCCGACACCCATTGTGGACATGTTTCAGCTTCAGTCGACCTTTGAAATCCACCAAGTAGGTTCAACAGGTCAACAACAGTCAAAACACACCGAAATACTCCATAAAAACACTCACTTTATTAAACAGTTCCAGGTTAGGTACACACAAGATCATTCCAACCAGCAATCAAAAATCAGACACAGAGGAGACAGTGACCAGAGTCCAAAAAACAATCCAGGGGTAAAAAAAAAAAAAAGGCAGGGTCCAAATCTAGCCCCGTAAAATACCAAGAAAACAATCCAAAATGCTGGAGGAAAGGATCATACAAGTCACGCTGGCAAAGAACGTTGGAACAAACAGGGTTTAAATACATACAGGACAAGCAACAATGAGGCACAGGTGAACAGAATCAGGGATAATTACAAACAGGAAGCAAAACCAAATAACAGGAACCACAAAATAAAACAGGAAATGAACATGGCATAACCCTTACAAAACCAGGCTTCCTTCATGAATAGAAATTCAAATATTAATAGGATAATGGGTTAAGTGAAATAATATAATATACAGACTATATTCCTTCAAACTGTATGTGTTGATATATCATCACTGAGTTTAATAACTTTATAGTACGTTACTTCTCAGTAAATCTGGAAACGTTTGAACTTGTTTGGATCTTAGACTATCTTTATTGTCATTGCACAGACGCACACAGTGGGTCTGGCAACAAAATGTTGTTTGGCAGCTGAAAAAACACAGCATAAATACAAAAGTGCAAAAGTTTTCAAAGTCATGAGTGGCTGCAGTGCAAAGATGACATCATATATCTGTCTGTGTGATGGATCTGATGAGTGTAGACCAGTGGTGTCCAACTCTGGTCCTCGAGGGCAGGTGTCCTGCCTGTTTTAGATGTTTCCCTCTTCCATCACACCTGGTTCCATTAACGATCAGTTTATCATCAAGCTCTGTAGAACCGAAGCCCGATAACAATGTAATGGCATCCAGGTTTGATAAAAGAGGGAAACGCCTAAAGCAGGACACCAGCCCTTGAGGACAAGAAATGCTCACCCCCTGGTGTAGACAATGAACAGTACAACATTACAAATCTCACAATCCTGTTCTAGGTGAGCGCCACTGAAAGTTGAAGACCAAATTCATCTATAGAATTTATGGATTCCACCATGTAGTGTCATATTTTGAAGGAGAGAAATGGTCCTTAGACTGAGACTGCTCTGTCAAATATCTAAGTTCACTACAATGAACTTCTCTCACTGAAGTCCCTGTGGTCTCGTGCATTTTATGTGGACAAGTGATTTTGGATGTTCATTTGTATTCTCTGTCCATGTGGTTATGCTCAAAGGTTTCTTTGCGCTGCCGTGTGTTGGTAACAGGGGTGCGACATGTCAGTGGAATCGAAGTTTTCGCACCAGCTGAGATGGAAGCGGTCAGTGGGGCCGACGTGACGCTGAAGTGCATTTTTGCTTCAACCCACCCAGTATCGTTTGGGATCGTCAGTGTGTCCTGGAAGTTCCGGCCTGTGCAACCAGGACCTGAAGAGTCGGTGTGTGAGATATTTCTGTAGATGAGCCATTAACATTACTTCTATAACTGTGAAAGTGACAGAGTTATGAATAGCTAAGTTGCCATGGAGATGTTTCTACTCATCCACCACTGAATTTTGTTGTCTGTCAGGTGCTCTACTACAACAGAGAGCCATATCCTCCTGTTAAAGGCCGTTTTAAAGACCAGGTAGTGTGGTCAGGTGACCTTTTGAGAAATGATGCTTCCATAACCCTGCAGAACGTACCTCCAACCTTCAATGGTACCTACATCTGCCAAGTTCGCAATCCTCCAGATGTGCACGGCAGAGAAGGAGAGATCGCCCTCCGAGTTGTCAACGAAGGTCAGCCGGGAGCGCTGCATTCCTTCCTCAGTGAGATTAAAGAGTAGCGCTACTTTCACTGTAAAGTTAAAAACATGGATAGACATGTCATTGGACAATGTGTCCACAAACACTGTTTACCATTAAAAATTATTTAACAGTGACTTATGGGTGCGTTGTTGTTTTTGATAATAACATGAAACTTCCAAACACTTACGGAATAGTTACCTCAGGTTTACAACTACGAACATAATCTTTACTATTTCACATTTCCAGCTGAAGACAGACGCTTACTATTGAGGATATACATATTCCTGGGCCACAGTAATAGTTCAATCCAGTGCTTTTCAATTATTTTCTGTAATGCCCCACCTAGGAAGAAGAAAGCATTTGGTACCCCCTCCCACCACAACTATAT
>JAPTHA010000007.1:12628645-12639859 GCA_029814585.1 Gymnapogon annona
ATCTGGTGTGACCACCATTTGCCTCATGCAGTGCAACACATCTTCTTCGCATAGAGTTTATCAGATTGTCAATTGTGCGAAGTTGCTGGATATTAGTGGGAACTGGTACATGCTGTCGTATTGTCGGTCAAGCACATCCCAAACATGCTCAATGGGTGACATGTCCGCTGGCCATGCAAGAACTGGGACATTTTCAGCTTCCAAGAATTGTGTAGTGATCCTTGCAACATGGGGCCGTGCATTATCTTGCTAATACATGAGGTGATGTTCATGGATGTATGGAACAACAATGGGCCTCAGGATCTCATCACGGTATCTCTGTATATTCAAAATGCCATCGATAAAATGCACCTGTGTTCTTCGTCCATAACAGATGCCTGATACCATAACCGCACCACCACCATGGGCCACTTGATCCCCAACATTGACATCAGCAAAGCGCACACCCACACGATGCCACACATGCTGTCTGCCATCTACCCTAAACAATGTAAACCGAGATTCGTCTGTGAAGAGAACACCTCTCCAACGTGCCAGATGCCATCGAATGTGAGCATTTGCCCACTCAAGTCTGTTACGGGGACGATCTGGAGTCAGGTTAAGACCCCAATGAGGACGATGAGCATGCAGTTGGGCTTCCCTGAGACGGTTTCTGACAGTTTGTACAGAAATTGTTTGGTTATGCAAACCAATTGTTTCAGCAGCTGTCTGAGTGGCTGGTCTCCGATCTTGGAGGTGAACCTGCTGGATGTGGAGGCTCTGGGCTGGTGTGGTTACACGTGGTCTGCAGTTATGAGGCCGGTTGGATGTACTGCCATATTCTCTGAAACGCCTTTGGAGATGGCTTATCGTGGAGAAATGAACATTCAATGCACAAGCAACAGATCTGGTTGACATTCTTGCTGTCAGCATGCCAATTGCACGCTCCCTCAATGCTTGTGGCATCTGTGGTATTTTGCTGTGAGACATAACTGCATATTTCAGAGTGGCCTTTTATTGTGGACAGTCCAAGGCACACCTGTGCACTAATCATGATGTCAGATCAGCATCTTGATGTGGCACACCTGTGAGGTGGGATAGATTATCTCAGCAAAGCAGAAGTGCTCACTATCACACATTTCGACAGATTTGTGAACAATGTTTGAGAGAATTGGTAATATTGTGTATGTGGAATGAATTTTAGATCTTTAAGTCCATCTCATGAAAAATTGGAGCAAAAACAAAAGTGTTGCGTTTATACTTTTGTTGAGTATAGATGTAAATAGGCTCAGGAATGTGCAAATTGCTTTTTTTTTAGTGCATTCATATATTTAATGTGTAACTCATGACAATAATGATAAAAATGATAAGTACATTAATGAAGACATCTACCAGAGACACCTGAGTTTCACTCAGGAATAAAAATGTTCAAGTGTGGTGATTTCTAATATATGGCCTGAGTGACTTTCAACTTTACAAGCAACATAACAGTGACGGCCTTTGATGAAGCTGGATGATAAGATATGAGTCTTTATTTTTGGCAGTTTTAAGCCTTGCAGTTGGACTCGTTGAATTGAACTGCAGATTTACAGATCGATCAACTCTCTGAGAAGGTCATCCTCTGTCAGTTGAAATAGTGAAATTAAAATGATGGATTCAGGCAGGCCAGTCATTATTTATATCCCTGTTTATTCATGAAGCAAATACAAATTTAACATTGTTTCAATGAAAGTCAATAATGATTTAAATCAAAATGAAGTGTGTAATACAATGCACTTCATTTTGTCATCTCTGGTAGATTTTTTCACATCAGACATAATCTGAATGATCAGAACTTTTGATTAACTTAAATAGAAGTAATAATATGTGCACACCAGATATTGCAGAACAGGAAGAGTTGTATGCCGTGCTACACAGTCGTGCTCTATTTTAAGTTCTTTGTAGTCATGATATATTAGGTAAGGCGTGTGGCTGCTGCCAGAATACTAAAACAAAAGAGCTTTTGACTGTTTTCACCTGAAGACAAAACGGTGACATTTCTTTCTTTTTTGTTAAGTGCTCAAAACAGGGACTAATGCTAATGTAGCTACTGCAGCTGGGCTGAACACTAACATTCGCAGAAGAGCTTCAATAACATATCACCAAAATACAAACCAACTCTCACATATCTTATATTTACCTTGTGATCCTTGTCTTCTTTCCAACCAGACCAAATGAAAGGGTGATTTAAGAATACTAACACAAAAGGCTTTGTAATGAAATGTAGTGGGATTCAGCCCAGCTCTTCACGCTCTTCCTTCTCTTTGCTTGATGCAGAACACTGTTAGTGCCTGTTAGTGCTTCTATGCTCCTCTGTCAGCGAGGACACCGACATATAGCAAAACAGTTTGTGAAACTCCACAAACAGTAAGAAAAGTGCTTTTGAACTGAAACCAGAGTTTTAGTCCCATTAGACCCCCCCACCGCCCCCGCCCATCACCACCACCACCTCCACCATCCCCACCCATATAGAATTGAATGCTCCTCTGATGATGCTGCTTTTAAGACAATTAACCAATGCATCAGTGCATGTGAAGCAACGCGAACCAGATTTTAGACACAGTGCTTGGAAATAGGAATACACTTTTTGGATATACGTGTTCTTAAATACGAATGCTGTTCAACGTCAGCTCTGAAGTTTATTGTAAATCCCATCTTATCTGCAGCGACGTCATTGTGCTCGGCACTATCTGGATAGTGTACTGTATGCCCACACCCGATTCAGCATATCCCCTCTGCTTGGTATGTGCCCTTCATGGAAACTGCTTGTTTCAAACAAATATTAATTCAGTCAGTCTTTGCAATAAATCATTTTTATGAGCTGCCTTGCAGTTAAAATATAAACCTGGATGCCCTGCCCAGGCATACAATAAATGACCCATAAATTCATATTTCAACTGATCATGGGGTCAAGTATCAGATCGCAGGCTGAGTAGAAGGGGTGGAGTTCAACTCTATACCCTGATTAAACGGGAAATAAGACAAGCGATGCTTTCAGCGCGTCCCGTTGTCTGTGCCAAAAAGGGATGATTCCTATCAGTACACTGAGCATCACACAAGGAGATGAATGTCACAGCGTCAGACTCACACACTGAAAATGCAATATCAGCATCTACATAATGTAATATTGTTGCACATTCATGACAGTGAATGTCTGGATGTTTTAATTACCTCTGGAGAGAGGGATGATGGCTATTCACTGTGATTGGTCAGATTTTAAAGTACCTCATCAGTAAATGAGCGTACTTTATAATTAAGGGAGGGAAACTCTTATGTTAATTAACGTGCCTCCAGTCTTTAATCACTGGCCCAAAGCAATATTATAAAAGAGGATGTGTTAGATAGATGTATATTTTTGTCTCTGTGTGATCCACATGTCTGGTCATTTGTCACATTGCTGAACCGTGTGACACTTGTGCTATGTATGTCCTTACGAAACAACAAAGAAAGACCTTTAACAGTGAAGGAGCTCTGAGTTATTATCAGCAATGACTTATTTAATGCAGAGGATTGATTAATAACTCCACTGTATGTGTGGTAGTGATTCTTTTGGATCTTTTGAATGATTCCACAAATAGTTGCAGATATATACTATTGGCATCCATCCATCTGTCCATCCATCCATCTTCCAAACCCAGTTTATCCTTTACATTGTTATTTGTTACACGTGAGTTGAATATTCTCTTGCTTTCGTAGAGAAAATCCACTCCAGTAGAGGTCTTTAAGTTATGTCATTAAATGATATTATCTATGTGTCTCTATTATCTATAAGGTTTCCATAATACAAAGTTAAATGGCTTAAATCCAACAGTGGAATTAATATATATATATATAATTATCTCTTTTTTTTTTTGGCCTGAGGGTAACCCCTGTGCATTTTGGGTTTTTGTTCTGTTATTTGTCAAAAAGTTTGATTTGTTTGAGAGTTTGTAAGTCCATTGAATGAATGAAGGAAATAAGGCAACCAAAGACAGTACTGCGACTGAATGAATGAGGGCCTTATGAATGTCAAGCAACTCTATGCAAATCACCACAGACTTTAATCACGTTGCACCTTTGAGTCACTTTCCGATAAACGTGAAGCAATACAATTAATCGTACGAGAACTGATGAGGTCCCGGATGTGGGAGTTGTAATGAAAGGATGCAGGGTGAATGGGGAACATCTAAGAGAGGAGCGTCGGGTGGACTGAAGCCCCTGAACTGATTCAAAGCCTGCAGAGTGGCACTGCACTGCTGCACTCTGCACACAAACACACCGCTAACAACGCTCTGGCTCACCCTCAGAAGATGTCCCCATCGCCAGCCTCTCATCCACGCGTATCAGCTCTAGGTCTCTTTATTACAGAGATGTGAATTACAATAAAGTTTTGAATAAAAATCTGCCCTTGTGTGTGATGTTTCTTGTCCAGATTGGTCCCACTCGATGTGACCATACTGTCACCTGTTGGCAGGAAATGATAAGAGCAGCGAAAGCAGGTCATTAATACTCATGTTTGTGCAGAATTTGGCATTTGGAGTTTTTTTTCTTTTTTTTGTTTGGTTTAAAGGGCATATATACCGGTAAATTTTTTTTCTCTCACATTGCTGTTACAAAGGTTTGCAGTGAATTGAGAATCGAGAGCTCTAGGTGGAAGTGGACAAAGAGGAAGAAGGAAACAAAAGGTCCCCAGTGGGTAAACGTCAGAAATGGAAAACCATATGTTCTAGTGCATTTCTCTGCGTGTGTAGAGATGGCAATATTTATAAAGTGGAAAACCATATTATATTCCAAATATTAGTCTAACTTGAGGCCTTAGTGCAGGGATGTAGGTTCAATTCCAGACCCAGATTCTTTGCTGAACGTCATTCCTCCTCTCTCTAGCTTTCATTTCTAGCTACATTATCACCAATAAAGGCACACCATACCATACCGTACCATTTTTATTTATAAAGCACTTCAAATCCAGCTACAGCTGAAACAAAGTGCTGTAAATTGGGCAGATAAAAAATACAGCAAAACAGAACAACTCTAAAATAATCAGAGACAATGCAAATAAATCAAAACAGTAAGAACAGTTCTAAAAGTGATAAAACTAAGTAAAACTAGGTAACGCAATGCAAATAAAACAGACCTAAAAGTAATGAAACACAGTAAAACTAAAGCAAATACAATACATTTCAATAAGAGCAATAAAAGAACAAACAAAATTTGTATCATAAAAAAATCTTTAAAATAAAAAATATTCACCAAAGCAGAAAAAAATATCTGAATCTACGCAAAATATGTTCTTTTTAAACCCTCAACAATAAATTCTATGAAAGTGGAAAGGCCAAGCCACCGTCTGCTCATCCATACATGAACATCCATGTTTGCACGTGGACTATTAAGTTGATCATATGGATTAAACACATCCTGTCACATCTTCACCTATACATATAATATCTCAGCCCACATATATCTGGAAGGCTGATATGTTAAAGTGTGGAAATACTGATCAACTCACTGAAACAATTTATGCTACGATGCATATAAAGCAAATAGTATAGAATAAAAAAAATAATGATAAAAGGGATTCTGAAAAAGAAAGAATGAATATGAATGTGCAGTATATTGTACAATTACCAAAGAAGCGATTACTTTAAAAATAAATGCTGAATATTGTTGTTTGTATTAGATTAGATTAGATTAAATTAGATTAGATTAGATATACCTTTATTCGTCCCACTCTGGGAAATTTCAGACAAATACTAATGTGATGGGAACAGATATTACACTTGATCTTAGCCAAACACCGAGAAGCGATGCAATGTAGTCCGGGTTTTTATTATGATCAGATGCTCAGCCTGAACTTTTTTACTCTTTCAGATCTTTGTAATCAATGCATTTTTAATTAGGTGATGATATTACTTTCAGGTATGTATCATTCTACAGTATCTGATATTCCATCATGAGAACCTCTTAACTCTGTGTACGTCAGTGATTGTGTTGCACGTTGAGGTTGGACCAGCAGATGTCAGCAATGTCCTGCACATCAGCCTCTGCTCTCCCGCAGCTGCAGACACAGACAGCAGTGAAGGAAGGACACGAGGTGGAGCTGACCTGAATCTTCCCAGTTCAAGGACAGACAACTGTTCAATAAGTGACCTCTGACCCAGACAGACGATCAACATGTAGATAGGGCCACATTTTTGCGTTTTGCTACCTCTGCCTATTTTTTCTAAAATCTAGATTATATATAATTAAAATCTTTATTTTCCTATCCCTTACAGAATATGAAATATATTTGACACCTACCTTATGTATTTAACGCTTTAAATGTCATAAATGTCATTTATGAACAGGTGTATCATTTCGTGTCCTATTACTCATGCAAAAAATGCTTTTCTATGATGTATATTTAATGCATAGTAATTTAGGGTGTGTAAATCAGTGTATCTTTTTCATAAAACCATCTCATTACACATTTAACACGAGTGAAATGCAGCTGGAAATGAACAAAAGTAATTTGTTTACACCTGAAAACACTGCCTCCTGCAGCTATTTCTGTTTTAATTGTCCTCTGAAATATGCCAAAAAATACCAACCATTTAAGTTTTCCCAAAATATATGAAATTCTCCTCAATAAAGTTATGCGTCTAAGCAGTATTTGCTGTTTATTTGTTGGGAATGGTGTGCAGGACAGGGATCTAAAGCAGATGTTGCGGAAGAGCATCAGTGTTCAGCTCCAGCACCAGTGACTTTAAATATTCTATGAACTGGGAGTGTCCTGCAACTTACCGTCCTCCATTAATTTATGTTCATGCAGTGGAGCTTTGCACACAAGGCAACAACAGAGAACAGGTTGTTGTTTAAAGGAACGGAAAGTTAACCACTGATCTTTAAAGCTTCCAAGTGCAAGCTTTAATGACTACTTTTTTTTGGGTTGGGGGGCATTTTTATCTAGTGAATTTTACCTGCTGTGTGGAAGTGTCATGCCCCACACCCCGCTTACTCTTCCTCTCCTCTCTCTCTCTCTCTCTCTCTCTCTCTCTGCAGTGCATTTCTGTGCGCAAACGTCTATACGCACGCTCCATGGCTCTGTAAGACAAAGAAGAAGAAAAAACCCCAGCCACTACTCTTGTTATGCAGCTGCACGTCCGTGTATTTAATTGCAAAAAAACACACACAAACAGATCAAAAATCTTTTCACATTTTCACACTTGTCGACGGGGCTTTTGTAAGATCCACATTGCGCAAAAGAAACGCGGGTCTTCTGGGGCGCACAGGTGGGTGCGCGCTCCAAGGTGCCACAGTTCGTGCGCGCAGACACCAAACTGGCATTTTTGGACACAACCCGGATCAAATACTAAGTGTTTTTTTTTTTAAAGCACGACACCACCCTCGGTTTGCTCCGTGACCCGTCGTATCCACGGTGTTTGATTAGGTGAAGGGAGGATGGATTCGTGTGCGCGGTAGTCTCGGGGAGGAGAGGAGGGACATGGGCGGGGCTGTGGCTCCTCTCATTTCCCCTCCATGCTTAGCGGGGCAGCAGGGCTGGAGAGACCTCCGGGGAGCACAGTCGCCAGTCCAGCACGGAGACCCGCCTGGCCAAAAAACCGCGCCTCACACTTGCCAGGATTGCCAAATATTCCTGAAAAATATACCTGCTATTTATGGCATGTGGCTTGTAACTTTACTCCTGTTGTACTCTCTCCAAGAAGGTAAGGGGGAAAAAAACATGCATGGGGGATTTTTGTGTCTCATCTTGTGCACTGACTGATGGAGTTGCACTGTTTTGTTTTTAAGTTAAAAGAAAAGTGTTAATCCGTCTCAGCTGTTTATTGATCAGCTGACGTGAACGATCTGCAACGGTTTGCGCTTCGGTGCGTTAAATGGATGCACGAAATGGGGATTAATAAATCGGGATTTTTTTAAGGGGGGGATTCTAAATATATTAAATTACTGCTGCAGGAAAATTATAGCTTAAGTGTGAAGGTGTGAAGTGACTGTATTATTAGTTTGTTGTTGAATTTTCTTTTTCCATCCAGCGGCATCAGATGGTGTTCATTGCACGGATTGTTTTCGCATTACCAACTCCAGTTATGAATATGTAAAATGGCTGAATAGGGAGAATGAGCTGCAAATAGAGCGAGGGAGAGAATGAAAACATACATCGGCCTGCAATTATATATTTAACCGAGGACCGTTATTATATTCACTTGGCTCCAAATATCTCAGTCCTGTAAAGTTTTGAAGGGATATTTTGCGATTTTTTTTTTTGGGGGGGGGGTTCTCTCATCTTGTTGCCTTTGCAAATTGCAGCTGTTTTCAATGAATGACTGAATTTGACACAAGCGTTCCATTTCATAGAGATTTTTTTAAAGGACGAGATTGTGGGCCTTTCATTTATTTATTTTTCAGTCTAATGGCAATTGATGGCAATTTAAAACGAGAGATAAATAATAGGCCTCCCCCCACCTCCCCACATTGGCCTTAATAGTTTAATAGGTGTACACTTACATAAAGGCCATAAGTAATGCATTCACATTTGCCCCCTTTTTAATTCATTAGGTTTTTCCTCTTTTCCGTGTGGTTTAATTTTTTAATTGCAGAAATGCAAAAGGGCGGCCTGTTTGTTGAAATTGTTTTCTTTTTGTCGCTTTTGTTGAGAATTTGAAGCAAATCCGCGACTCTACGATAAAGTTGATCTGCTGCTATTCCAGTGCATTAGAATAATCCCCAGCAAATCTGCGTCAAAAAAGAAGCAGAAATTCAACACTATGTGCACATAAGAGCATTTTTCTAGGCCTTTGTTTAGCGTTTAGTGTTGAGGCCATATTAACATATGTGTTTCTTAATAAATAAAAGCTCCCAAAAGGTGTGAATGTATTTGTCCAAAAGTCTGATAGGTGAATTGGCTGCAAGTAAAAAAAAAAGGCTGTTCTCGATGCAAATGAGCCTCCGGTTCATCAAATATAGGCCATTAGCTTCCTTTGCCATTTTAAGTCCTGGCATTTTCTTGCATTTGATTGGCCTGATTTTTTTTTTTTTTTTTTTTTTTTAATTTGGAACAAATCGACACATGCTCTGTTTATGTTTGTTGTTGTGTTTTTGGGGCGACAGTATTTTTTTTTCTGTCAAATGTTTTGTGTTGATTTCGGCGGAAGGCATCATTTATTAAACATGAAGAATGTGATTTCAGGGCAGCTCCGTGGAATCCTATTAATATGCACACATTTATTTCACAAAATAAGGAACTCCAGGGGCGTGGGTGCAGATTATAGACTTGCCCGGTCATGTTCCTCACTAATAGCGCACCTGGACCCCGCGGACGCCTGCGCGCGCGTGCCGGCGCGTGCGCCACTGCTTGAGTTCGCGCACGGTGGCGCGTGCATGCGCGCGCGTGTGTGTGTGTGTGTGTTTGTCTGCGGAGGAAAGGAAGTGAGGGGGGGGGACACCGCTGATGGTTTTTTTTTTTTTTTACAACATTGGTCAGTTCAGATGTTTTTATTTTTATTTTTGCTGAAGATAAAGTAGCACTTTACTCATTGATTTATTTGGAAAATTCTTCACCCAAAAATAGACGCAAGGATGACTAATTGTAAGATCCATTTTATTAGTTGTAGCAGAGGTAGGAGGTAATCACAGTAATTAAGGGGCCTTTGGAAAATGTTTCAGGGAAGAGTGTAAACCAATTACAGCACAATAGATACATGTTTAAGGTCATTTCAATAATATTATACACATTCACACCAGGGTTTTATCCAGATTATTAATTTGTGCAACTTATAATTAAAAAATGTACAGTATTTTGGAATCACATTTTTGCATGTGAATTAAATGCGAATAAGATTACACACACATATTTACAGAATGTGAAATCAAATGAAATAAAATAAAATTACAAATTCAAGATTTAAACTATACAAATGGAATTTTAATTGAAGGAATGAATCATTAAAACATCCTTTTCCCTTGCACCCTCATGTCCTCTCATCGCTCACACCCCTACAAATAGAAATATGCAAAGACCCCCCCCCCCTTCCCTCCCCTCCTTGGTTCAATTCCCTGTGCTGCCTTTGCACAGGCTGCACAATTAAAACTACAATCTGAGCTAAAGCCCCACTCAGTGACGGGGCTGCACTGGTGCCAATCATGTCTCAGCCAGGACACATTCCACCCTGCCCTGCAACCTGCCATTATTTAATTTTACAATAAAAAGTGCAAACACATATCATTTTCAAGTGGTTTAATGCACAGATCTGAGACTGCAGCATGATTTTGATCTCTGAATTACACCTGTGACTGAAAATGGGAGCTGTTTTTGTATTCGGTCATTTATAAAGTAACAAATGATCTGATCAGTCTGACGTACACCCCCCCTCCGCAACTTTGAATTCCATTTCAGTGTAAAACACAGCAAGTAATAATTATAATTCTAATAATAATAATAATAATATTAAGTGGCAGATTTTAATTTACCAAATGTACAATGATTTTAATCAAGTGTGTTGCCAAATGGTGGGTAGACTGTCAGCAGGTTAACAGAGCTTAGTGCACTTTCCAGCCCACCAATAGGATGTCACAGCTCCGTCATGCTGCTCTCCTATTCGTCCTCAAATCTATTACAAATCCCAGTGACGTTGCAAACAAGAACTAACAATTTAACCCCCCCCTCCCAAAAAAAAAAAGAAAAAGAAACCCTGAAAGATGCAAATGAGCTTCGCTGACAGTTAAAATTTCACCAGCGAGAACTCTGTGCAACGCCACGCCGATGCTAAATTGAGCTCCGGATTTCATTGGACGCCGCACGTTCCGTTGAAACACAGTGCTTTCAGCAAATGTCAAACCTCTGAAGCAAGTAGTTGTTTTTTGTTGCATCTATCTCTCCCTCTATCTCCATCTTTCTCTCCATCTCTCCCTCCCTCCCTCCCTCACTTCATTGCTTCCTCTCGCAGTAACTCCCCTCCCTCTCTCTCCCTCATCACTAGGCAGAATTAAAGGTTGGGGGAGGGGCAGTTTATGCAGACTGTGCTGGGACTTGTGATCCACAGATTTGATATTCACATTAAGAGAGAAACTGGCTGCTTTGATGTGAGGGGGAGCAGGTCCCAGGGGACTGCTGAAGTAGCACACTTTTTTTTTTTTTTTTTTACTGACACAGCACAGGCCACGGGGGGATTGTGGGTGGGTGGGGTGGGTAGCAGATTGTTGGGGACAGGGTGTACAGAAAGA
>JAPTHA010000007.1:12661416-12673582 GCA_029814585.1 Gymnapogon annona
ATATTTATTGTCAGGCTTGTATTACACTCACAGCATAAATGAACAGAAAGTGAACTGAGATTTCCTAATCATGACAAGCATATCTGGGTGTTTGTGTGTGACTTTCTCTGCTTGTTTTTGCCCCTCTCACATTTGCCCCTGTGTGCGGAGAGTGACTGGGTGCAGGGCATGAACAGATGGGTTGCTGGCAGCCATCTTTTACTAAGTTAGGTTGAGTAGGCACGTGGGTGGGTGTGTTAATTAGCACAAACAAGTGTGTGTGTGTGTGCGTGCGCGTGTGTTGTCTGTGTGTGCAAGGGACACAATAGGCATAATTATCTCTGCTTGAGAGGCCCAGTTAGGGACGTGTGGGGAGGGGGGTGCGGAGAGGCGGAGTTCAACAATGGCCCAACCACGGGCTTTGTGTGCACAGAGCAGAGGGCTGACAAGTGTCGGCTGTTATTGACTATTTACACACTACTACACACGCCTGCTCACGTGCACTTAACACAGAAATGTACACACACGATCAGTGCTGCTCTCCCCCTGCCTTTCTCTCTTTGTATCTCAATCAAACACACACGCACGCACGCGCGCACACATACGTATGAGTGTGTTTCCAGTGCATCAGTGTATCAGTGTCAATCAGTGTAAGAGGCAGAGATGGGAAAGCCCCTCCGAGCACATCACTCTGACACAAATCTGGCCACTGTTTCACCCTGAAAACCAGACCAGTGTGAGAAGAAAATAACTGGGAGGGAAAAAAAGTCAGTTTGTGGCGACAAATGTAAATGCTGTACCTTTAAAAGATGGGGAAGTTTTTCTTTCTCTGTGTGTATGTGTGCGTGTGTGTGTATTGTCTTCTTTGGGCTGATATAACACTACGATGCTGAAATTGGAAAAAAATAAAAAAATAAAGTGTATCGACCAGAAATAATAAACTGAATAATCTAAAGTGTCCTTTCTAGTGAATATTAATGTTAGTCCAGTTTGTTGTGTGTGGTGAATCCCAGTGACACGATCGATTTTCAGTATTTCATCTCATGTGACTAATTCATTTCCGCTTCATCACCATTAACCTGCACATTTCATTTCCACGTTTCCCCCTTGTCACCACACGCAGCTCCATTAGCAAAAGTGAAAGGAGAAGGGCATGAGTCGAGGATTAGAGAATAAGAGTAGAGGGTTTACATGTCCTGGATCGGGTTAAGAAATAGGATTTGGGTAAAGAGGGTTTACCCCTTTTTTTTCTCTCCTTTACTTGCTTTCTTCCTACTCTTTTGTTCGGGCTAGTGAAGGAGGGATTAGTGCAAGGCGATTACAACAGGATCTACTGAGAAATTGCATTTAAGGAAATGCTTATTTACTCAACAGCTCGCTGCAGTGACGACGAGCAATAAAAGTCGAGTTCTGATTTGATTCCCCCTCCTGTCAGCCCTCAGATTATCCATTAAGATTATTTTTCAATGTAATCCTCTTCTGGATGTATCAGTTCTTAATTTGTGGGTTTAAAGTGACCATTTGTCATGAGTTGAACTTAAAAACCATAACAATAAGACCAAATCGATTGTATTTTTGGAAACCTTTCGTTGTAATTCTGAGAGCCGGAAAGGAAATGAATGCGGCTGCTTGTCCAGAGACCGTGAGAAGACATGACCAGTGATCAAAGAGGATCACTGGTCATGTCATGTTCCTACATGACCTCTCAATCAGACCTATTGATCCAACTCACTATTAGCTGTCCAAACACACATAAACAGCAGATCAGCATCTCAGGAGCCTGATTGACTTCACTGGGCAGGAGGTGACGGCGCCGAGACACCAACAGAGACCGTGATGGAAGAGTCTTTTGCAGCCTGACATTATAAAATGTGATGCATTTCAGGTTTTCGCTTGTTCTGCGAATTAGCATGTACGCAGTAAATGTCATGTGTAAACAAATCCCAGATTTAATATGGTGAAAGCATATCAATTGACTGAACCTCTGTCAGTAATTCAACAAAACCGGCAAAAAGAAGAGGAGCGAGGTGCCAATGAAGAGAAACAAATAGGTGTTATTAAAGAGTGATTTGTACCTGACGTGTTTATTATGAACACGCTCTACATGTTATTTTAAAATGAAATGATTCGACTCCTCAAAGAACGAGGAGCTGCGAGAGGTCGGCATGGCTGAGAGAGGAGAAACAACTGCAACCATGAAGATGAAGCCCACAGAGAGTATCACAGCTCGTCAGTTTGGACCCAAACTGTTCCAAAACGTTTCAGACATTGTCTCTCACTATTTCCTGCAGCGGTAATCACCATCGCGTTTAGGATTTACAAATGTGATGATGAACAAACATCAGTTGTGGAAATGATCGAGGTCTAAGAGGAGGAAGTAAATATTGATCTACACTGTATTACCAAAAGTATTTGATCACCTGCCTTGACTGACATATAAATTTGAGTGACATCCCATTCCTAATCCATAGGTTCAATATGACATGGGTCCGTCCACCCTCTGCAGCTGTAACAGTTTCAACTCTTCAGTCCAAGGCTGTCCACTAGGTTTAGGAGTGTGTTTTGGGGAATATTTGACCGTTCTTCCAGAAGCACATTAGTGACAGACTCTAGTGTGGATGAACTGGACTGACCTGTACACAGTCCTGTGCTCAACCCTATTGAACACCTTTGGGATGAATTAGAGCAGAGACTGAGAGCCAGGACTTCTCCTCCAACATCAGTGTGTGACCAAACAAATACACTTCTGGAAGAATGGTCAAAAATTCCCCAAAACGCACTCCTAAACCTAGTGGACAGCCTTGGCTAGAAGAGTTGAAGCTGTTATATGTGCTAAGAGTGGACGCACCTTATATTGAACCCTATGGATTAGGAATGGGATGTCACTCAAGTTCATATGTGAGTCAAGGCAGGTGAGCAAATACTTTTGGGAATATAGTGTATGATGTAATCCAGGGGTGCTCACACTTTTTCAGCATGCGAGCTACTTTCAAAATGACCACGTCAAAATGATCTACCTACTATAAAATTGCAAAATATCTATTTATTAATATATTGACAATTATTTATATAAAACATGTATGTTAGTGTACCTTGCATAACTGCATGAACCCGTATTGCTCAATGCAACTATGTACATTTTTTGTCATTACATTACTCATATGCATTACATTGCGCTGGTGCGCCTTATGTGTGCACGGAGTTCTAAAATCTGTAAAAATGTTATTGTGTGATTTTAGTAAACACTCTGCTTGACTGACTGACTATTTCTCGCCGACATAACAATGTAAGAAGAATATTTACAACGTTTTTCCACGAGACACCAACAGAGAATCAAAAGGAACCGACAATGATCAGTTTTGACATGGCATCTCCAAGACGCGTACGTATTGGATGTGGCGTAATGGACCGGACGCCGTGTAACGTCACTAGCTTGCTTTAACACTCAGTTATGCGCACATGCTCAGTGATTGGTCAGACCGACTGTCAATCAAGTGACCAATTTCATTCACTTCACGATGATAGGATGATGGCTAAATTTTAATGCCATGCAATCTACCCACAATACCTTCGCGGTCGACGTACTGAGCACCCCTGATGTAATCCATGCACTGGTTTGTTTTTAGTGTCTACTCCTCCAGTAGATGATCATACGCTCCAACAATGTCCAGAGAAAACAAGCACCACTGGCACAAATGAATCAGGAGTGCTGTTAAGGCCACAGAGATGAACTCCGAGGGGAACACAGGATCAGCCACAGATTTTTCAACCATTACTGATTTCAACCATTTACAACTGACTCGACTGACTGTATGGCTCAGCTGGTAAGACTGGCGCGTGGAGGATTCCCACGTGACCCTCCAGTAAGGGTCCTTGGGCGAGACCCTTCACGCTACTGCCTCCAACAGTTGCTGCAGTGATACACAAGACAGTGCGTCATTGTGCCTGGATAAATAAAGGAAGCAATGAAGTAAGGATACAGGAAGGAATGAAGGAAGGGCATCCGACGTTAAAAAAAAAAAAAAAAAAATCTCCTGCCAAAGCAAATATTCGAATCGGATTCCCCCTGGAAGGGAAGACGCCAAAGGAAAGTTTGTTGAACTGACTCAACTAAAATACAGGCTTGTTTTCCTGCAAATAGCTGCACGTTTACTTGTTTGTAGCTTCAGATTTGGAGTCAGTGCACCTGAAGTACTCAAATCAAACACGTCCACTGTCGACCAGTGTTGTGACCTCCACCTGTCCACACGCCTGTCACTCACCTTTCAGTCCGAGCTGTGAGCTGTACGTAACCATAGTAACGTGATGCAATTCAGTCCAACTGTGTCACCGACTCCCCCGTCTCTGTTATTATTCAGGGGCCGTTCCTTCTTCCTTTAAACCATTTTCAGATCAGTGATCACTGTCTCCATAAAGGTTTTACGCGCCTCTTTCTCTTGGCTTCGCAAAATCTTTTGACAGCAGGGTTTCTGTGGATTCCTTAAAAAGTGTTAAAAACCCTACCATTAAAATTTAAGACCTGGAAATGTCTTGAGGAAAGTTGAAGAAAAGCATAAAAGCTGCTTGTAAAGTCACCAGTGCATGGGTACAGTTCAGCCCCGAAGAGATCTGACCTTATATTGATAGAGATCTTAAAAAGTCTCACATTTAAGTGAGTTCAAATCTGCACAACACAGTGTCTGTGGTTTAATTTTGGTGAATGTGAAATTGTAACAGTTGCTCATTTAATATTGAGTGTAGAGCTGAACAATCTCTCGTTTTAGACCGAAAATCGCGATTTCTGACAACACGATTTTCGGATCCTCAAAGCCGTCGGTTTTTCTTTATTTTTTTAATTTCTCACGGTAGTCTATGGTGTGGACTATCGTAGACCACAGCACGGTCTACGGTAGTCCATGGGCTGGTCCCGGGTCCGGAATCCGCGGACATGGACCCGGACATTGACCCGACTTCCTCATTTGAGAGCTAGCTCTGTATCAGCGGCCAATCAAGAAGCTCTATGCTGCGCGTGGACAAGTCACGTGTTCTACACTCCCATCAGTGTCGCTGCTCATTCAACTTCGGGTCCGAGTGTATGCTGTAAATTGTTAAAAGTACATACTTGAATTGTTGCATGACATGCAAATAAAAATATTAAAAAAAAAAAAACTTCGGGTCTGCGTCCGGGTCCAGAATCGCAGAGGCGTCCGGTCTGCAGACCCAGGACCGCGCACCCGGGTTGAGCCATTGATCCACATGTTGAATCCCTGTTATTTTGTAGATGTGAATGGTAAAATAAGCAGTTGACTTAAAGAGGCTGTTTGTATTTGTTATATTTTGGAGTTATTATGACTGTTGTTCCTCAGGCTCCAAATGTTCCTAAACAGTCCTGCATTTGAAATCTGCTGACTTTAGTTTTTATTCTTGCATTTGCTTTATTGAATTCATTGTTTGAATTCATTTGCACTGAAACTTGGTTTAAAAAAAAAAAAATTGTGGTTGAAATCAAAATCGCACTATCTGCCAGAGAAATCGCAATACAACTCTTTTATGGAAACCGTTCAGCCCTAATCGAGTGTATTGGTGTTTGGGATTTGGACCGTCCTTTGTGGTAAACACTGTAAGTCTTGTGTGTATCAGCTCCCTCCCTCCCTCCCTCCCTGTCTGCCTCTCTCTATCCCCCCCATCCCCATCTCTCTCTTTCTCTCTCTCTATCTCTCCCTTTCTCTCTATCCCTCCCTCGCTCTCTCTCTCTCTCTCTCTCTCTCTCCCTCTCTCCCTCCATGCTGGGCAGTGACACTCCTCTGCCACCAGCACTCTAATAGGGACGGACCAGGCAGCTCACTCAGTGCCGCTAATGCAGCTCACTGCCCCGGGCCATGGGCTAAGCTGGAGTACACATCCCACATAACACACACACACACCCAGATACACACACAGACAAACATACGATAGCAGACATGCACCATACATCCTGCTCTGTCTGTTATCTGAGGCTATAATCAAAACAAGTCAATAGGATGAGCGCTTCAAAAAAAAAAAAAACGGATGCCATTTTTTCACACGGGGGACGTTTTTCTCTGTGGCGTTTAAGGTTCACTCCGTTTTCCCCTTAAAAGTTCAACGTTAAGTAATGGGATATCCAGTTTGAGGGTAGGTGTTTGGACCATGGTGGCACGCTTACAGGGTGATGTATCGGGATGTGTAGCCGTGTGTGTGTGTGTGTGTGTGTGTGTGTGTACATGTAGTTTCTCTCTCCTGGGACTCTCATTATCACTGCTGTCCCAGATGTCACCAAGCACATGAAACACACGTCATGAATAATGGAGTCCTATTTCTACATCTCTCCCCATTTCTCTCTCTCTCTCTCTCTCTCTCTCTCTCTCTCTCCTATCCTCCCACCCTTTTTCCCTCCATCCCTCGTTTCCTCTGATGTTTCTACTGATGCTTAATCTCCTCAGCACTCCGTCTATCTGAGATGGTCCATTTAGCTTTATGCAGGCATGGTCTGCCTGTCTGGTTAGGATGGCTTTATGGGCTGGAACGTGGCATCTCCGGCAGTGTTGCGTTGAGTTATATCTACGCAAATGTCGCCTCTTTTGCATGCCGATGGTTTTTATGTGGGTCCCCGACTGACCGTCCATTCAGCCCCTCCGTAGACAGCCTCCCCTCAACATCCCCGCCACGTTGCACCCCTCCCCCAGTGTTTACTGTTTAAAGTCACACAGGGCAAATTGGGACAGAGCAGTCAGCGAAGCAGAAGAGACGTGGTCCCATCGCCGTGGAAGCGGACCGACTCTCTCTCTCTCACTTGCTCGCTCGCTCGCTCGCTATTTCTGCGTCCACTCTGTCGTATTGCCTTTTACCCCCACCTTCGTCAGCTCCTCACCTCTGTCGCTTCAACTTTCTGACATCCTCTTTACTCACAATGTGTGCAGAGTGTTTGGGCAGAGGGGGGACATGATTGAAGGGTGAGGTAAGGAGTCAGAATTGGTTAAGAAAAAAAAGGATGGCAGTTAGGATGAGACAGTGAAGCGTGGCTTTTTAATGAAAACATGAGGCAAACGCTAGCTCCCTCTCCTCCTTCTTCTTCTCCTTCATCGTCGTCATCTTCATCCCTCCTCCAATGTGCAGCATCTCTCTTCCTTTTTAAAAAAAAAAAAATGTCCAGCTCAAGAGACAAAAAGTGAATTTGACGCCAGGATTCAGACTTAGCTCATGCAGAGTAACTGGCAACGCGACTCATGCTCTTCCAGTTGGGTTTGGGTTAACAAAGTCACTTTCATGAAGGGGATGCGGCGGGCTGGGCTGCCATGGAACAATTAGTTGTAACGCGTCAGTTGTGCCAGTAAAACTTGCTTTGAATATGAATTGAAAGGAGTTAAGAGGGCGCCATTCATAGATGTTAAGTAAGTGCGTTGCAGAATAAAAGCCAGGGAAGTGTATATATTTAATTGGCCGACACCTGCATCTACTCGGGCTTTTAATGTACACAGTGAGGGGGGGTTGACGTGAGGGAGGAGCGGGCTCACGCTTTGAATACAAATGCAACTCCCCTTTTTTGCATAAAGGGTTGAAAGGGGCGCACACAGGGACGTACTCATCTCCTCCACAGTCTTCCTGTCTGTTGTTTCTGCTCCTTTTGTCCACTCATCCCTGTCTGAGTCAAGTCATTCAGTCCAACGATGCTGATTTTCCGCTCTAACACATTCCTCTGAGTGCAAAACTGGACTACTGCCATTCACTGACTCCGCGGAGCTAATTTTAAAGCATAGTTTATTATTTTTCCTTCCAGCAGGGAAATATTTTTTGTCCTATTTTTAAGTCTGGTAGGTGTGTGTGTGTGTGTGTGTGTGTGTGTGTGTGTGTGTGTGTGTGTGTGTGTGTGAGGAGCATGTCTGCATTTGTGAGCACCAAGCATATTCCAGCACCGCAGAGAATATCTCCACAATACACTCTGTTTTTTTTTTGTCCCCCCCCCCCTTTCTTTCTTCTTCTTTTGGTGACAGTCACAAGTCTTTGATCCACTCCTCCTCCCCCCTCTTTTCTCGCCACCTTTCAACATTTTTTCTCCGCAACTTACTGTTGAGAGCAGAGAAAGTACATAATGCAATTTTAAGATATATTGTTCTGCTGCTTAAAACCTGCCTGTGGTTGTGCACACATTGTAATTTTTTCACTGTATAACAACTTAACTAAACAGAACTTTGTACATTAATTTATGCGGCGCAGCCATTTTTGTGACAGTCTTTTTTGGGGTATTAAAATACAGGTACTGTTGGCAGGGAAAAAAAGAGAACTCAAGTCAGAAAAATAATCTAATCTGTCTGTGTTTATGTATTATTTATCACATTTCATCCAGTATTTTTTTGTTGCACCGTTCTAGTTTCTAGCTTTTTTGAATTCACACAGTAACTGCTCAAACACAGTCGTTACATGCTCAACACTAGTATTATGTGTCTAAATATTGATATTAGATAAGCTTTAAAGCATGCATCATCAGTAAAACTGCACCAATTCATTGATGAATTAACTATTAAACTCATGGTTGGGTTCTGCTTTATTCTTCTGTCTCTGGGTATCTTTGAAAACCTCATGCATGTTGTCGTAGGAAAGGCTTTCCAATCATTTCTGATATTTTACAGATCAAACAATTAATAGAATGTAAATAATTATGAGTAGACATTTAGGATACAAAATGAACACTAAACACCTTTCCCTTCATGGAGAAACAACATGTATGGATGAACAATTTATGAAGGCCGTAAAGTCAGTAATGCACCTAAAAGCCGGATGCCAACTGCCATAAAACAACAAGTTGTAAAGTGGAAGGATAAATGCCAAGGAATAACTCTTTAAATAAGTCAATTTCCTTCTGAGCATCTAACTTTAGAGCTCACCTCTTTAATGTTGCGCTGTAGGCATCTGTGTGAGGATTATTGTCTGGCGGCCGCTTGTGGAGGAGTTAAACCTCTGACCCTCTATGGTTACTTCTAGTCTTCGTAATAAGCAGTGAAAATAGACTAGCCTTCGTTTCACTGGGAAACCCCTTAAAGGCTAGGAAGCTCTGTCTTTGACCATCACCGGTGATGAGTAGGATGAAGACTCAGGGGATCAAATCACAGTGATCTGCTAGGAGGAAAACACAGAATGCAGGTTCGATAGCTCATTAGCCTTTTCTGAACTGATTACATATGGGGTCCATACTGAGAAACCCCACAGGAGCGCCGGTATTTTACCAAGAGCAATAAACTCCATATTTTTAGAAGTTGTACAGAAAAGAAATAGACTGAAAGGTAGCAGTGTCTCTGAAACGCACAGCAGATATTAATTATGTATACTAAGAAAATGCAAGGAATGTGTGCACAACCTTAAAAGGCATGCACAAAAAAAAAATTCAGTAAATATGTTTGTAAAGGTTAAAGTCAGTATCTTGTAACTCGTGAGTCCATGACACGAAGCAACACAAACAACTGGAAACATCTGACACGTGTTGAATGAAACCCGGTATAAAACAACAGAAAATTGATGCAATAAATCTCAAAAATGGCAAAGACATATCAAGACACCTCACACTAAAGACTACCACTTTGTTTTATAACTTGGATGTGGTCATCACATGTTGACTAGTAAACCTACTATTGGCCTTTGACCTTTACACAGTACTGTCTGACTGGGGATGACCTGCAGGACTTTCCAAATACAAATAAATTACAATTTACTACAAATATAAATAAAGTAGGAAACCAAACGCTCCAGTGAGACAGGTCACTGCCAGTTTCGCATAAGAGGGGGGAAATGTATCCTAAAATAGAGTAGTCCAGATAGAGTGTAAATTTGCCCCTCCGAGGCATGTAGGTCAGATTTACCTCCAAGATTGAAATGAGTTTCCTGTTGAGAGTAGAAAAGTCCGATCTCGTTTCAGAAAAACACGCGGAAACGTTCATAAATGACACGCAAAAAATTACTTAATATCTTGCTGACAGCTGTTACACTCACTTCATGACCGGTTGATTCTGAAACTTAAAAAAATATTAATCTAAATATTTCGATAAATAAATCTCACCTTTGTTATATTGAATCGAAGAAAAAAAGTGCGTATTTCTATCCAAAATTTGTGATTGGATACAGGAGCCTACGTGCGTCTATATTTAGTAACTTCACACTGATGTTATTTTTTCATTAACTTTTGCTTTCTGCTGTGATTCTTTTGTTGTGTTTTTTGCCGTCACACACCACAGTGGCATTAACAACTTTAATGCTTCATCATTGGCGATTGTAAACACACTGTGCTTTAATAATTGCTAATGCCGAAATCTAAACAGGATGGCAGTGAGAAGACCCTAGCAACAGGGAGAGGAAGAAGAAAGCGTGAGAGAGGGAGGGAGGGGGAAAGATGCAGAACATCAATAAATAATGGCCCCACTGAGGAGGTGGAAATATGGGCCTCGTTATCTTTGCGCCGACGCCTTCATTTGCATGTGAGAAAATGAGGCTGCTACTAACTTGCGCGCGCGCACACACACACACACACACACCCACACACGCACGCACTTAGACCCAAACAGGCTACAGTATATATTCTATTTATAGACTCAGTGTCATGCTTTCCTTTTTTCTTTTTCTTTCCTGCACATTTATACTTCCATTATTTTACCTTTTCTCTCCTCCACTTTGAATTTGTCATCGTGACCAGTCTGGTGCGTTGTGAGACCGCCAGGCCAGGGGCATTTTGTTGGATTAAAAAATAAAATTACCCAAACATCTCTTCAAACATCTATTAGTCATGAAAGGTTTGCTAAGGACATATACTGATAAATGTAAGCGCTGCATATTGTCACACTATGGAATATATTTAGACTGTACACATTCACCGCAGTTGCCAGGTGAAGTCACAGAGCAGTCAAGGATGGGATTAAAGTGCTTTGCTCATGGGCCTCTCTCATTTGCTCCCCTCTCTTTTTTTTTTTTATACCATTTATAGTGCGGATTATATATGCGAATCGGTGCTATCTAAAGCATAAGGGACAGTACATATGGGACTAAAATAACATAATAACCTTGAATCGATGCTGGAGAGTGCATGCGCATCTGAAAATTGTAAAAGCAAGTACAAAAATGTCATGGATAATTGAAATGACCTTATAAATGTATAATTATTTTTATTTTTTTAAAAGAGAAATAATTATGTTGTTATAAAAAATGCACAAATGTCAGATTTTACACAGCTAATTAGAGATAGCTCTATTAGTGTGTTTTAAATGAAGTAGAACACACTCCTCATGCGTTTTTTGAAATATACATTGTTGGGTTAAATATACTCTTTGTCTGACATAGAAATACAGATTCAAGAAGTACCGAGTAGCTTCGCTTCTATTGGAGTCTTGGGCCATTTTTGCAGAATTTATTTGCTGAATGCATCGCCTTGTGTCATCCACCAAACAAGATCTAACAATGTCTGCCATCCTCAAGGCAAGCTTCTTTCAAACATGTTTCTTTCTGGGTGAAAGGGCTCTCTATAGAAGCATTTATATTTGATAAAAAAATACTTTAACCTCTAAATAGTTCCTGCGGAGATTTTTCCAGTATCCACGAGTGCTTCTAATGGGTCCTTTTAAGTTGTTATTTTACTGTTGTTATTTTACAAAACAAAATCCGTATCTGATACTGTAAATCCATCCTATAGTAAATCCCTATTTCACCAAGAATGTGTGATTTTATTTTATTTTTTTTCATGAAGAAAATTTGAAACAAAACAAAACTTCTGAAGCAATATGAGTGGCACGGGTCAGTGGGTTCCATTGTTGTAACAGTAAGAACTATGATGAATATTATACGATTTGTAATAGATATGTTAGTTTGTACATTTCATGGAATAAAAAAAATTATATATGCCGTGTGTTTTTGGGATTTGTTTATACACATTGAAAAGGTATTGTTTAAGGAAGAGGACAAGCTGGACTGTATGACCTTAAATAAAATCATCACCTGGCACAGATTACTTGATAGTGTAAAGTGGCACAATTAAACAACAACTGCAGGCTTTTCTGCTCTTGGCGCCTGCATGGATGTATGTTTTTGCTGCAGCTGTCTGTGGATGTGTGTGTGTGCATGTGTGTGTGCTTGTAGGTGCGCACGTGTGTGTGTGTGTGTGTGTGTGTGTGTGTGTGTGTGTGTGTGTGTGTGTGTGTGTGTGTGTGTGTGTGTG
>JAPTHA010000007.1:12676341-12693062 GCA_029814585.1 Gymnapogon annona
CGCGCGCAGACACACTCGCGCACAAGTGGACAGAGATGTGAAGAGATATCTCCAGCTGCTTTTTTAATGAGTGCGTCGAACTGATTGAGTCACCACCGCTGATTGTGCCTGCGCTCTCTCGCGCTCTCGCTCTCTGTGATTGTAAAAGTCTACTGTATTTATGGACCCGTGACTCATGTTTTTCAATCCGTTTGCATAATTTTTGACGAGCAGAAATCTGGTATCACATCACAAATAGAACTGGGTAGAATTAGGAAAAAAAAATGTTTTATCATTTTTCGTCAACCTGACAAAACGTCACTTTGTCTTAGAGTGCACTAGCTGGTTTTCAGTTGACTAAACATACAGCTTTCCAAAGACTAATAATAATTATACATTCGGAATTTCTTGATTAAAACTGACTTCCTCCACTGATGAGACTAATATAGTCATTATGAAATAGGGATCACAATGATATTACACAATGCATGTAGAATAAAATCTAATAAGACTGGGCAGTTTTGTTTTTTTTTACTTTAAAAGAAATATTCAAATGAATTAGCCGAAAGAACGAGAGTATTTATTTCGAACAACTGGTTATTTGTCCAGATAAACACTAACTGATACTTTCTATCTTCTCTTAGATCCCCTACGAGTGACACTGTCCCCAAAGAATCTGAAAACGGGCATCAGCAGCACGCTCTTCTTCACCTGCTCTGTGGAGGGTTCTCCAGAATACACCATCACCTGGTACAGAAACACTGAGCCCATTGTCCCTGACCAGCACATCTCCATCCAGGGACAACACAACGATACGCTGCAGATCACTGCAGCACAGAAGTTTCACTCTGGGGCGTACCAGTGCTTCGCCTCCCGAAAGGGCCACACTGCTCAGGACTTTTCAATTATTCTGCTAGAGGGTACGTAGACTGACAGTGAAGGGAAGTAAACAGGTACCAGGATGCAGCCGGTATTATATATAACACCCCTCCGTGACGACAGGCATCACCTCTGATGTGAACTGTTCATATGAGTGGGAGCTTTCAGCAGAGTCAGATCTACAGTTCACATCCAAGCACCGGCTTTCATTCATTTGGATTTTTGCAAAGGAAGAGTGGGAAAAGAGCACACTCAAATGGACCTACAGCTAATAATGGAATCAACGAAACTCACCAAATCCTACTAAAAAAAGTCTGAGTGAAGTCCAGATGTTTGAAGTATTGGAGAAATTCTACTGTCCATGTAGCACCAATCAACCAGAGCATTTTTGCTCATAAAACTGCTGTTCCACTCTGTTTTGTAATAGATTTCATTTTTGTTTTTCATTAGACAATATTACAGTTACATTCATGCATCACAAGATGACACTCCCGACCCAAATAGACAGGATCAGAGACAGCAGAAGAAAAACAATTAACAAATCAAAAGATAGAAACGCATAAATAAATGAACCGCATGAGTCACAGACAGGCGTTGCTCTTTGAATTAGTCCATATCAAAACCGATGAATGCATGTGATCGGTCTGACTAAATCTAAACCAGGTACAAATCTATATGAACGGATCTGCCTCAGCAACTGAAACATGAGTGTTATTCCAGATGTTGTCTTTAGTTGAGTAGTCGTTGGTAGTTTGTTATAGTTGGTGTACTGTGGAAAATGTGATGCTACTTCATGTCTTATTCTTTCCCACGTTCCCCTCAGATGGTACTCCTCGTATCGTGTCTTCCTTCAGCGAGCGGGTGGTGAACCCCGGCGAGCCGTTCTCCCTCATGTGTGGCGCCAAAGGAGCCCCTCCCCCTTCCATCACTTGGACTTTGGATGACGAGCCTGTAGGGCGAGACTCCACCTACAAGACCAGCCAGTACACCCTGTCGGACGGCCTGACCGTGTCACACGTCAACGTCAGCAGCCCGCTCATTCGGGACGGAGGAGTGTATCGTTGCGTCGCACGCAACTCGGCCGGTAGCGCCGAGTACCAAGCGCGCATAAACGTAAGAGGTGCCTGTCTGCTTTTCAATATAAATGCACTCTACACCTGATTCTATACAAACACACAAAGCTAGAGAGAGAGGCAAAATGTCACCATGGTACATTTCTGCAAAGCACAGATACGTATAATGTTATTGCACGTTAACTGTGTTTACCCGTTCATGACACTTCTCAACAGAAACTGCATGTAAAGACTTTTAATGGTTCGCTTCAGAGTGTAGTCGGGGTTTAAAAACTCTTTCAGTTTTGTCATAAGTTGAACAGCGTTTCCACCAAAAGGACTCTTGCCAAAAATATTTCAGAAGACACTGATGCCATTCCATAAAAAATTTGAATCCTAATATGCAAATATTGACATTTGCTAAGCTAGATCTGCGTGGCACCAATCGATTCCCCCTCGAAAACTCTACTTTCCATTGTCAGTTGATGCGATGTAATCGTTTTACACCAAAACACAATTGGCACCAAAATATTTGCCATTTTTTTAATTGTACCTGCAGGTTTAGTCCTTAATTGTTCATTTTCGGTGAGCAACATTCTGGCACGTAATGATGAGTAAAGCCACCTTCCATCAGATGAACATAAAATACAACTCCAAAAGTACAGTGAACAAACTTTTTTTTGAGGTGCCATAATAATATAGATCATTCATACCGGTGTATTTAAAGGAGGTGTTTGTGACTTTAGGGAGATGTATCCATGGTTTGCAGAAATGAACCTTATGTTAACATTTTGTTTTGACAGTGGGGTTGGGCATAGGCCACTTTCTATGTGCTTGATAGACTGATTGTTTAGAAGTCTAAATTAGAATTACTCGCTTAGATAAAGACTAAGTAGGCTGAAATCCACAAACATCCTCAATCAGATTGAAGTCAAGGGAGCACAACTAACCTCCCTCTCCACCTGTCAACTTGCCCCAATCACTCTTTCCCTCAACCTTGATCTCCTCACCTCCTGTCTCCGTGGCTGCTCCCTGACTCTGCCATGACCTCCCTCACCTCATCTGCCCCTCTCTCCGTCCTCTGTGTGTCTCTCTCTGCCTCCCCCCTCCATCCCCTCCCTCTCTTCCCTGTGTCTCCAGGTCCACCCCAAATCAGACCCATGCGGGACATCACCGCAGTGGCAGGCAGGAACACCTACATTACATGCCGTGTGATTGGCTACCCGTATTACTCCATCAAGTGGCTGAAGGACGGCATGCAGCTGCCTGATAATCATCGTCAAGTGGTGTTTGAGAACGGAACCCTGAGGTTGACGGACGTTCAGAAGGGCGCGGACGAGGGCGCCTACTTGTGCAGCGTTCTGATCCAGCCCCAGGTGTCAATCAACCAAACTGTCCATGTCACGGTCAAAGGTGAGCGCAAAGTCATATTCAGGTGCAAAAAAAAAAAAAAAAGAGTCCAACGGGCAACGTCTAAATGTAAAATACTCCAATCTCATCGATCCAAATAACACTGCGATCTGTGTCACAGCTCTGAAGGACTTAACATTTCATTACTGCGTCCAAAAAGTATTGAAGCACATCATTTCTGCTGGCTATTTTTTTCTAGTCTATCCAGAAATTATGAATGCAAATTGTCCTGGGGTTACAAATAATGCGAACCAAAGGTTTTTTCTATGCTAGATTTGACAAATTATATAAAATCTAAATATAATAATAAGGGAGCTGGGTTCGATTCCCGAGATGAGTGTCCAGTGGGTTGTGTCAGGAAGGGCATCCGGCATAAAACCTCCTGCCAAATCAAATATGCAAATTGGATTTGCTGTGGCGACCCCGGAAGGGAAAAAGCCGAAAGAACTCATCTTCATTTTTTTCTGGTCTATCCCTGAACATAATGAAACACAATGAAACCCACAGGTTTATTTTTTTACCCAGTATTTTCCCCAGAGATGGATCATAAACAGTCTTTGATAATATGTATTGGTGCCTATTGTTACCGTAATTTTTTACAGATTTGAACCATTCCCATAACCATATCAATTAAATTGTTTTGGTAATAAGTTGGCTAAATGAAAAGATAAATCATATGTTATCTTACATTTTAAACTATTTGCTGACACTTTTAGCATTTGTTACCTTTAGCTTTACACCCGAAACACTGGATATTCTGTAAAGTGGTGTGTTTTCTATTCCCGTGTTTAGTTTTTTTTAGTACCATTTTTAGTACTTTAAGCTTGCTGTGTGAAAATAAATTATACTTAAATTATTTTGTCACTATGTAAAGTGGATTCAAATGACTGTCGTCCATTTACTAAAGACCAATGTGAAAATGCTTGTGAATCTATTTTCTCTTTTAAAGTCACCTTAACAGTCTTACCCCCTTAAAGCTGCAGAAGATGACTTTGGTAATTCTTCCACCGCTTGTCAGTCCAGTAAATAACCTTGATGTGTTCATAGATTTGCTCTAAAGATGTAGATGTTGACCCATTATTGGATAACTGTACACACCAGTGCTCTGATTTGTCGGGTCAGCTTTACAGTAACGCTGCGCATGACAGAGGTAGACGGTGTTTTTCAGATAGATTTATGTGTGCCCCTGTGTTTTGTTTTGTCTGTGAGTGGGGTAATGATGGTAGCAGGGCAGCTGCAGAGGTGTTTAAGGGTGCGTGCGTGTGCCTGAGTGTGAGTGTGTCTCTGATTTAATTAGATGAATAATAATGAAGCCTAGATTAAATCCCCCAGATGTCTCAGCTGTAGTACCCCCACCCCAACCTCCATTACTATGGCAACGGAATGACTTCCTCCTGCCAATTGGACTCTAACCAGAGCAGCTATTATGGGCTGCAGGAGATGGGGACTGAAGGGGGGGCAGAGAAGAGGAGCCCACTGGCCAATGACCTTCTCTTTTCCTCGGCATTGCTCAAGATGGCCACGCTGCCACCCTTCGATGTCTGTCGCCACCTTTATTCTACTGACTCCGTGCTCTTCCTCTCCTTCAGTGCCGCCGCTCATCCAGCCCTTCGATATCCCCTCTACCTCTGTGGGGAAGCTCATGTACATCGCCTGTGTGGTGTCATCCGGGGACATGCCCATACGCATCACCTGGCACAAAGACGGCCAACTCATAGTGCCAGGCTCCGCCTCTGGCGTTGCAATAGAGACCAAAGAGTTCATGAGCTCCCTGCAAATCTCCAAGGTGACACTGAAGCACAACGGGAACTATACCTGCCTCGCCAGCAACGCCGCCGCCACCGTCAGCTGGGAAAGACAGTTGATTGTAACTGGTGAGCGAATGAGGGGAGGGATAATGGCATAGTGGAGATAAATTAGGTCAGATCATATCTGACAGCTAAGTTACAGAGGGAATTTAGCATTCGACACATAAGAGTGTGATACTTGGACTATGTTTGGACTTCACCCTGCACTGCTAACAAAAACTTCATCATCAACTTTTTTCGCCCCATATTGTCAACACTTAGACTATGTTTAGACTATGTACTAGATGGTGCTGCAGAGACGGCTGCCTCTCCAGTAGCTCCGTACCACCGTGTTGTTTTCACTAATTTCCCAGAGTAGCCTTTCCAAGGGATTAATAAAGTTTGATCCATCTATCTGTCTGTCTCTCTGTCTCTCTATCTATTTACTCTTAAATGCCTAAGAATAGACTCTTCTACTGCCCTCTCTGTAGCACCAAATCCTTATCTGAGAAGATCTACAAATGAAATGGAAGTGAGCTTCTACACTGTTCCCTATTCTGAACACAGAGTTCAGTGAGGTCCAAACTTAACTCGTTACATTAGTGAAATGTTGTATAAAAACTTATCTTTGCAAAAATAAATCTCATCCTAGATTAAGAACATTGTAAGAATTAAAACAAAAGGTTTTATTCATCATACGTTACACAGCGTACACAGAGTACGATCGAATGTAGTTGTCCTTTCATATTCATTAAGCTGCTCCTTTAGATTTTTCATTAAATGTTTTTCAAATTTAATTTTTTAACAGTGCCACCACGTTTTGTGGTGCAGCCCAACAACCAGGATTGTATCTATGGTAAAGCAGGAGTTCTCAACTGCTCTGTGGAGGGTTACCCACCTCCAAAAGTCATGTGGAAACATGCTAAAGGTAAAATATCCCAGTACCACAACAACAGCACGTGCACATGATGCCACGAGACAGAAAAAAAAAATAAACACAATGGACTTTGTTTGATGTTTGTGTCCTGCAGGTGTGGGAAACCCTCAGCAGTACCATCCCGTCCCTCTAACTGGTCGAATCCAGATCATGTCTAACGGTTCTCTGCTCATCCGACACGTGCTTGAAGATGACCGGGGGTACTACCTCTGTCAGGCCTCCAACGGCGTGGGCTCAGACATCAGTAAAAGCATGATCCTCACTGTCAAGAGTAAGTGTCAATCATTCTGGTCTTGGCTTGAACCTGCTCACATTCTTAACTTTGTCCACATCTCCCGAATGGTACGACCTGAGCACGGAGCTAAGACTGAGCTTTTGGGGGGAATCGGGGCTTCCACAGTAAAAGGCACTTTTGCCCTTAGGCTAGTGCAGCTCAGTGAAGCTAACAAAACCTTGACTTTGGCCTGTGCATCCTTATCTGTGTGTATCTTTGATATTGATTGATGCGTTCCGGCTGTCTGATGCTTTGCTTGTGAATGTTTGGATGAGAAAAAAGACAGATGAATTAGTTATGAAAACAAAACCACAGGAACCTGCGCGATCAATAATCTATGTGCGAGTAAAAAGAAGAACGAGACGCAGTGGTAGGAAAGAGGAGGAGAAAGCAGACGGGGAGGAGGTAGAGTAAGGGGCCAGCAGGGCTTGAAGCGTGAAATGAAAATGTAGAAGCAAGGGTAGAAATAGAGATGTCTATACATCTGTAATATATCCTCGGTTTCTAATATCACATCCCTGTTCCCTCGTCTCATTACTCCATATAATGCTATTCGTCACACTGACGTGCATGTGATTCTGCTCAGTCCCCGCCATGATCACCAGCCACCCCAACACCACCATGGCGAGGAAGGGCCAGACGAAGGAGCTGAACTGTACAGCGCGGGGTGAGCAGCCCATCATCATCCGCTGGGAGAGAGGAGACACCGTCATCGACGCTGAGAGGAACCCCCGCTACTCCATCACCATCAACAAGAAGGGGGATGAAGTCATCTCCACCCTAAAGGTCAGACGCGGAACATAACATGGAGTAGACGCAAATTGACAGATAGGCCCTTCACCGTACAATGGACAGATGTTATAGACGCTACAAACACAAAGTGGAGGACTGACGAGGAGCAAACACCCAGTGACCACAGCATTGTAAACCAAATAAAGTTTTATAAGTGTTTCGACTTTCATTTTGCTGCTAAAAACAAACCATTGTTAATAAGGCTGGTCGTCATGGTGATCATACTAATCCAAAGCTGTGAAAGGATTTAATATGTTATATAATGCAGAGCAAAATCAAATGCAGGAGCATAAATAATGATCTGAGAAGCATTTGTACGTTTTTGGGCTTTTTTGTGCTCAAAACATAAAAGGGGCACTGATTTCAGTTTTGTGGGGTTTAACAATGGAACAAAATGTGAGTAGTTAATGATGAAAAATTAAAGACGTACTGTCTGTAAAATTTTATTAAACAAAACGACCATACTTTTTTTCTGTCGCAGCAGCATTTGGACAGAATAATTTATTTGAACCGGTGCCACATTAATAAAGCTTTGCTCGTCTGTACGATGAAGTCTGGTCTTAGTTTGTCTCTTCCAGATAAGATTCAGCTGAGACTTTTGCAGCATGTTTTAGCGGATTACTTGCATTAGATGATGGATTAGATATCTGCTGTGTGCTTTCCGTATATATTCTCTGGCAGATCATAACCTCAGTGTGTTTGTCTTCACATTCGCAGCTGAATCCAGCTGAGCGAGGAGATTCTGTTTTCTTCTCCTGTCATGCCATCAACTCCTATGGAGAAGGTCGAGGGCTCATCCAGCTCACTGTGCAAGGTATTGTTACCTCCTACTGTACGACTGTCAGACACTTTCTTTCGTCATGATACACAGATAACTGTTTTGTGGCAACTTCCTAAAAAAAAACACTGTCTCTGCATCTCATCATTTTTAAGCAATTTATCACCCTTCATTATGATTTCGTTATCTGCATTTTACAGTGAAAAGCAAGTATTTTCCTATATTTAATATGCTGATCATGTGGGTGTTTGTAAAAGGTCAGACTAAATTTTCCGACGATTGTATTAAAAGACAAATAACTGGAGAAAGTGTGACTTTTTCAGCCAAATCCAACACCATTGAAAACACAACCAGTGTCATTTGTCAAACCACATAGGTTTTACTGGCGAATCACTGGTGTAGAAGACAATGGTGTTTCCACGTTCACTATGAAATCTCTGAATATTCAGATGCATCCTAAGTGATACTGAGAAACAGCATTTTATCTAAGTAATTTCAAAATATTGATCGGATTCATTCAGTCATCTTCTGAAACCACTTTATCCTTTGCAGGGTTGCGGAGGTCACTGGAGCCTATCAGAAGCTCAAATGTTATTAAACATATCTGATCAGTTGATGCTTTTGGTCACTAGTGGCTTAGACTTAGACTTACTTTATTGTCATTCAGTAAAGGCACCGTCAAGACGTACATAAAACACCATGTCGTTGCATGGCCCAGACAGTGTCATTTCAGAATAAATAAATGGACAAGAGCAAGAAAAGCAGCAATAAATAGAAAACAGCAACATTAAAATGTATACAAATCTAACAGATCCAAAACTAATGCAATGCGCAATGAAAGTGCTATTTAGTTATTGTACCAATGAGGCAGCAGCCGGTTACAGTCTACATCCTACTTCCTATTTTCCTCGGCTGTTCAACAGTCTTGTGGCCAAGGGGAAGAAGGGTTAGGTCTTTGAGAGTTAATTTGCAATTTTCATTGTAGTCCATGTTACGGATCCAGTACCTCATCTCCCCATGTTATCGCTCCATAAAACCCTTTGTCTTTGTTTATAATAATTCAGTAATATGCAACTTTTGAGTTATATTAATGGTGAAGGTCTCTCACCTCCTGTCATCCCTCTCTTTCCCCAGAACCCCCTGACCCTCCTGAGCTGGAGGTGAGGGAGGTGAAGGACAGGAGCATGAACTTGCGCTGGATCCAGAGGTTTGACGGCAACAGCATCATCACCAGCTACGACATCGAGTACAAGAACAAGTCAGGTAAGTCTTCACTCAACTTAAACTGTGGATGCTCGGTGTCTCAGGGTCTGATCATGTAAAAGCTCTGATGATTGATTTCCCCCTTTGACAGACTCCTGGGATCATATGTACACAACCAGGAACATCTCACCCACCAACAACCAGGCCAACATTGTGGAGCTTCACCCAGCCTGTGTTTACAGCATCCGCATGTACTCCTACAATAAGATCGGCCGCAGCCTCCCCAGCAAAGAGCTCACTATCAGCACAGAGGAAGCACGTAAGTACCTGTTTTCTCCACTAAACACAATAGTCTATGGTCTTCACATGGATCCTTCCTCCTTTTCCCTGCTGTAAATCCTGACATTTGGTCTGTGTCACACCAGCTCCTGATGGGCCGCCCATGGAGGTCGTCCTCCAGCCAATGACGTCACAGAGCATACGTGTTACATGGAGGGTAAAAATACTTCCTATCTCTGCAACTTCTGAGAATATTTTTCATGCAGCGCCATAGATCGTTGAGAGTGTATCATGGTGTTGGGTTAAAGATTAGATTTATTTTCCGTGCTCTTTCTGATTAGCTAAATAATGATGCTGTGCTCCGGGGTTGTGATAAATGATGGCCAAAACCTGACACACATAATGCTATTAGTATTGACCGCAGACACATTATGTCTGAGATGAAACTGTGTCACTAGCTGCTTGAGCAATGTCTTCATGCACCCTGATGCACAGAAGGGTAGAGTCCAGATTATCCACTAAGTCATGTACAGTGACGACTCTCAGCCATTCCGACTCAATCAATACAAGTGTATCTGAAGGTAATGAATGTGACGACAAGTAAGATGGGTCTATTATAAGGTTATGTAACCTAAAATCCCAAAGCACCTAGGCCTACATTACATATTTTGTGCTCCCAACAGTATTTTAGTCAGGGATCTTTTTTTTCCCCTTTGATCACTGGTTTCATTAAGCCATCTGTTACTGCCATTCTATCTCCTTTACTAATGTTCATGCTTACCTGCAGCTGTTAGATTAGTATGAGAATGAAAATCACACAACGTGCATACAACTCCATAAACGGAATGCAAATACATAATATGCACAAACATACTGGAACAAATCAAACCTGTTGTTTGTAGATCCTTCCCATTTTGTTATCTCTCCATTTTGCTGCTCTGCCGTGTTATGCCATCAAACACCTGAGTTTAATGCATTGTTCATATTCTGCAGATTTTCATCCATGTTGATACTACACTACTTCACAACCCAATCAAATTATTTTTCGTGTTTTTATATAGACAGCCCTTGCAGCAGAAATCACATCCTGTTTATTTAAATAAATGGAAAATATTCAGAAATAATCATACTGATTTATTTGTCACGTTAGTGCACTTGAATTGTGTATCTTTTTTTATATTTTCCAGTGTTCATTTGCTATTTGCAATGTGGCACTGCGATGTAAGTCACGAAGCTAAAATGTGGGTTCAGTTTGATTTACTCTGTTAATTTAACTCTTAACTTGAATCATTTCAGGCGCCCAAGAAGGAGCTGCAGAACGGCGTCATACGAGGCTACCAAATCGGTTACAGGGAAAACGGTCCAGGCAGCAACGGCCAGTACAGCATAGTAGAGATGAAAGCTACAGGGGACAGTGAAGTGTACACGCTGGACAACCTTAAGAAATTTGCCCAGTACGGGGTTGTGGTTCAGGCCTTCAACAGAGCCGGGACAGGCCCATCCAGTACTGAGATCAACGCAACCACTCTGGAAGACGGTAGGAGGCAAAAACACACACCTATAACAGAAAGTACACACTGCAGATGCTAATATTCATGCAGCCCGTCTTGTTGATTTGTCAAAGAATATAGAGAACACAGGATGGCAGACAAGTGCATTAGAGCACATGCATATAGACACGTGCACTCATTCACACTCAAACAAAATGGTAGAAATGAATTTGCAGCACATCCCCCATTTTTCTTTCTACTTTAATTAGCACCCTCATTAGACTGGTAGAGAGCGAGAGAGGAACAAGGAACCCCATTACTCTCTAAATGTCTGCCCACTCTACCTCCTCTTCCTCCTCTCTTTCCTGCTTTTCTTTCTCTTCCTGCCATTGATTCCCATCTCATCCTTTATCTGTCTATTTTATGACCTACATATATTTTATTTATATATATATGTATCTTTTAGATAAATGAAAGGGAACCTCTGTGTGTATCTGGACACTAATGGCAGACGCCCTCATCGTGGTAACAGTTAATAGTGATGGTAATTGTCCTTCAGTGTAGTCTGAATCCATTGCTAAAATGACCTGAAAGATGAACATTGTCTTCCTACAGATTTTATTCACCACGGCCTCGCTCACCCCACCCTCCTCATCTGCATTTTAACCCTTTAAGGTGTGGCTGTTTTAGTATTCATGTTGCCCCCTCTCGGAGCACAAACCCCCTTCCACACGCTCCCTGTCCTTCTCTCTAAACCTGGAGTGAACAAGGAGCTATTGAGAGCTAATTTGAGCTTATTTTGACTGATTTATTTCAGCAGAGATGGCCTGTGGGTTGTTGTGTTGAGCCGTCATCAATTATCAGTGCTTCACTCGCCGTCGCGTCTCTTTGACAAATAGGATTCGAAGCAGAAATGGTTCAATCACCTTAAAGCTCTTAAGTTTGGAATGTGCATCCCTAACATATTCCTGTATCTTCCCCAGTGCCCAGCGAGCCTCCTCAGAACGTGCGAGCCATCTCCGTGACGTCAGACGAGGCGGTGATCACATGGGCAGAGCCTCCACGGCTGACGCTGCACGGTGTGCTGAAAGGCTACCGCGTTGTGTTTTGGTCCCTCTTCCCTGACGGAGGTGGGTGCTGTGGGGGCCAGGCCCAGTGGCCAATGCAGAGTAATTATCACCTATCTCATTCTAAACTTCACTGACCCACCCACCTATGCACCTCCTCACATCGTGATCTGTTGAATGTGTTACACCGTTCTCATACAGCACTTCCTGTTCCCATGTATCCTCGAGTCTGTTTTTGTTTCTATGTGTAGATTTGAGAAAAATAGTGAGTGCATGTTCGTCTCTGAAAAAAGTGTTGCTATTGTTCATTCCTGCAAACCATGGATGCAAATAATCTCATTTCGGAACCCAAATTGTTTATCATCTAAACATAAATTGGGCTAAAAGTATATATAGACTTTTTTTTTAACCTTTCCTCAGTAAACACGAGGTGATTTAGATGGATAGTGAATATATAAATTCTAGTATTTCCCACACATATTGGAGTTCAGGGCAGTGGAAAACTATTGTAGAGTGTTAGTGAGAGAATAGATTGTGAGTAATTTTTATCATATATTTGTGGATCCTTTCTGTATTAAGCCAAACAGTGTTATCTTTTTTTGTAGGATCACATACATTTCATTCCAATTTCTGACCGTCACATGGCAGGAAAAAGTGCCACGAGTGGTTAAAGCACTATAAAAATAGACCAAAATGCAGACATGAACTATGTTTTTTTAATATTGACACTGTTTTGCTTCTTTGGTATCCATGACAGAAACTGACAATAGCAACATTTTATTCCCGTGAGTGAGTCAGTGTGTGCATGTGCAGGGAGGTGTGTGTCCTATAATCAGCTCCACACACTGCCTCCTGACAACTGCAGTCATATCAACTAATGCGCCTTTGCAAATATATTTGTAGGAAATGTAAAAATGTAAGTGTTTGGTTTATTTAATTTAGAAACTCTTCAATACGGTCGAGAAAACACTTATATTGAAGATTTTTATAAAATATTAAATTTAATCCCCTTGGTTTTGACCAGAGGCATCTTCTGTGGAAAAACACAATTTGTATATTGTGTCTCAGTCTAACACATGAAGGTATTTTTGATGTCTGACAAAAGTGCCGGAGGTTTGTTTCCTAAAAATCTGTAAAGCGGATTTTGACAAGGTTTTGCCATTTTCAATAAAGACCAAGTGTTGCAGACAAGTATGCCTTGCAACACATAATGGGGTTTAATTGCACATTTTCTTCCACTAGCACCTCCGTTTGACATCTAAAACTATATGCAAGCAGAATGATTTGAGTTTGCGTCATTGTGGTTCACAAAGTAGACACTTTTAAAACTGTTTGCAAAGCAAATTAGAGATATGGCAGTATTTCCAAGAGAACAGGTGTGTTCTGCCTTTGCGCCAAATAATCAACAGTCCGCTCGGAACCGTTTCCTCTTCCCTTCAGAGTGGGGAGAGATGCAGAACATCACCACCACTCGTGAGCAGGTGGAGCTGCGAGGCCTGGAGAAGTTCACAAACTACAGTGTGCAGGTGTTGGCTTACACACAGGCTGGAGACGGAGTTCGCAGCAACGTCCTGTATATCCAAACTCGGGAAGATCGTAAGTAAACACACAATTAAAAAAAAACATAGAACAAATGGGGGAAAAAAAATCTGCTTTTCATATAGAAGAAGAAAAACAAACTGTTTGCACAGAGTGATGGGTGAAGCTGAACGGGGCAGGGAACTGTCAATAGCCTTACATTAAAAATCAATAAATAAAACAGTGCCTGGGCTGTATCAAACCCATGACAAAAGCTCATTTATGCTTGGAAGCTCCATTAGCACTACTAATGAGAATTAAGAGGCTTTGGGTCCACGGCTCAGGGCTGAGGGAGACGCTCAGGGAGAAGGGGGAGCATAGGGGGGTGGGGGTGCTCTTGCAGCATATAGCATCCTGAAGTCTGCCATCAGCCGGACTGCATCCTCTCTACCAGATCTCTTGCCATAGGCATGGGGATTAACTCCTTTTGGATTAGAGAGAATTAATTTTGTGCTTACACCATTGGAGGCGGGATAACAGCAGGATCCATGTCTCTTTATGGAGTACGAGGGGGAGGAGCCTGAGGGTTAAAGATAGACAGATAAGAGAGGCGACGACACAGGGATCTGAAAGTCTATAAAGCTGTGAAAGTAAAAAAAAAAACATATCTATATATATGTGTATATATTATATAATCTATATATATGTGTATATATGATATAATATAATATAAATTGCACTGGTGATTATAATGTTTGTTGTTTAGTGCATGAGACCTTTATGAGGACATTTCCTCTCGTCAATGGAAAAGAAAATGGTGATGCATGCGTTCATGTAGGTGGAGCTGTTCACTCTGAACTATTGTACCTCTCCATGTTTAACCGTGCAGCAGTCTGTGTTTCTGTCTGGGCAGCTTTTGGGCACCAGATGGGACTTAACTCTCCCCCCTCCCACTGCCACTCCTACTTTGACATGGAGGTCCAGTTATGATAATGATGGCTCTGCCCCTCCCCTCCACCACCACCACCACCACCATGATCATCATCATCGCTCCCCCAGGAGCTGCACCTATCATTCTCACCATTCTTCCATCCACGCCTCCCTGTCTTCAACCTCCATTCCTACCTCTGTTTTTTTTTTTTTTTTCCTGGAGACTTTAATCCCCGTTCGTGTAAAAGCGCAACAGAGAGGTTCAAGGAGATGAACTGGCTGAACTGCCATATGAAGGGGCCTCACAAAGAAAAAAAAGAGGAATTGGGGGATAGATTTAGAGAAGCATGTCTTAGACGGTCGTAGCTGCTTTCTGTAGACCCCAGATGAGGCCCACTGTCACGTGTGAGTCATATTTATGGAGGGGATTGAATGGGCTCGACACTGTGAACCCCACACTGTAAGACCCATGTGACAAAAGCATCATTGTTTGCCTTTCACTGAATTAGAGTTATTATGGCCTTCACATTTTCACGAGTTGTATTTCTGTCACTCAGTTTAATTTTCATGACTCTTAGTTTTATTTTGCGAAACTGGCGACTTTAGCTTAAATTTCATTAACTTTGTTTTTTCCGGTCTTATGAGGCAAATCACTTATTTATTTTCAACATCATATGCCATCCATTTATTGTGGTGCAGTGTGTGAACTCTTCATAGAGCTCTACTATCTGCAGAACACTGTAAGTAAGGGGTCAGAATAATAACCGATAACAGATTCTACCCGGAGTTCTATTTCAATTTAGTTGTATAGTTCATTGAAGCTTTTATTCTGATTTTTTTAAATTGTGGGATTATTATTTTAGTTTTAGTTAACTTTTTTTTTTTTTTAGTTTTAGTCGTAGTTCTCCTAAAATGTAATATCCTGGCACAGAATCCATTTTCCTATGCAGTTTTTTTTTTTTTTAAGTACATCACCCATTTAACCCCATGTTGTGGCTTTTGCTTGATTCCATCTAATCGGAGCATGAAGTGGCATCCAGTGGCAGGGCTGAAGAAGCAAGAGGCGGATCAGACACTAGTGTTTAATCTGTTTGTGTGGGTTTGAGAGTTAAGAGAATACTGGGTGTCACAAAGTCAGAACTGCTGACCAGAGTCTGAATGAACATATGTCACCACCGTCCACTGAAAGGGAGTTCCTCCAAGTCCTCCCAGAGCGGCTTAGAGCGGGATAAGACTGGCAATCTGCAAACAAGTCTGCTCACTTTAATAGGCGTCCAACACCCAGCATGTACATACACACACATAAAAACACATATGCATATGGTAATGTCTTCCTTGCTGATGTGTGTTGTGTATTTTTTTTTCTGTAGTTCCTGGTCCACCAGCTGGTATCAAGGCAGTTCCATCCTCCCCTAATAGTGTGGTTGTTTCCTGGTTACCTCCTCATAAACCAAATGGTGTTATCCGCAAATACACCATCTACTGCTCCAGTCCAGGTTCTGGACAGCCGGTAAGTCCTTCTTCTTCTGTGGTTGCGTCTTCCAAAGTACAAAATGAAAAGTGGAAAGGAATTCTTAAACCTTAACAAATGCAGCAATTGAAATAATGCATTTTTATAACCGGTATTATTCATTAAACCTGTTATGTGTGTGCCTGTGTGTGCATCTCTCTTTCACTGTGTTTGCACCACCACTTTATTTCCTGCCCTCCCAGATGAACAGATGAGGTTGTCTTGGCAACGTGATGAGACGTAGATATGCAAATGAAGCAGAGAACAAGCTCACACATGCACACTGCCGCATCAGAAGCTCACACACACACACACACGCAGGCATCACATTTCAACGCTTTCTATTTATACATGTATGTGCAGTTTTTATTTCAGTGGTGGTTTAGAACATGTGCACACAAACAGTAGCGCGGAGTGAAATCTGATATCAAGCTAGATCTCACTTTCTTATTTTTTCACAAATACTCCTCCCTCTCTGTGCATGAGTGCCATGTAAATGAGCACGGGCATGGAGGAGAGAGGGAGGGGAAAAGGAGGTTGAGAGAGAGAGAGAGAGAGAGAGGGAGAAAAAAAAAGACACACCATTAGAGGTAGGGAAGGGAGAGACCGAGAGGGGAACGAGGGAGAAGGAAAGGAAAGAGGGGGAGAGGAAAAGAGGGAGAGAGTGAGAGACAGGCAGGGAAGAAGGGAGGAGCAGAGGAGGGTATCAGTCACATCGAGATGAGAGTGCTTTTGTTCGTCTTTTCATTATCTCCCTGTATCACTCCCTGGATCACCACAACGCCGCTGCTACGCTGGAGGAATGTTCGAACGCACCCCCTCAACACACACACACA
>JAPTHA010000007.1:12719916-12737577 GCA_029814585.1 Gymnapogon annona
GTGTGTGTGTGTGTGTGTGTGTGTGTGTGTGTGTGTGTGTGTGTGTGTGTGTGTGTGTGTGTGTGTGTGTGCGCGTTATGTGTCATGCATGCATCCATCCATGTAACAGCTCAGCACACATTTTGGCAGGTCAAGCATGTGCTTTGCATTGTTTTTTTTTAATTTCCTTATTTGTTTTGTTGGAGTTGGAATTAAAATACACTCCAGGAGTCATGCTTATTATATTGTTGTTATTAATTCTGCCTTAATTGTAGGTCTCCTTTAGATCTTACAGCCGGTGTGGGTGGATCTTATTTTACATGCTTGTTGGTTAGTTTAACCTGTAATTACACACCGTGTATTATGCTGATATGTTTTATTTATAAAATGTGAAACTTCCCAGTATGTAATTCAAGCAGTCAAAAGTGGTGGAGAAAACATTAAGGTCTGAAATGTATGTCAGTAAAAGAGGTGTGGAGTTCACACACTACCATGCGACCGCTGCTGTCAAATGTAACTAACATCTAAATAAACTGCAACCTCTGTACTACATGTTTTAGCTTTTTATTGAAGCCGCTATGACTCAGAGGTTTGGATCGTGAAAATTACATTTGTTTTAGCATTGGCTGAAAAGTTAAAAAAAAAAAAAAAATTATTTACTTTATTGTTAAATAAGACCAAATGTTATTTTTTGTTCAGTGTAAACTACATGCAATGACATTGAGTTTGCTGATTTTCCCAGAAGCACAGATATGACCAGTCCAGTGTAAGTGATATCACTACCACTCGGCAGAGCCTTAAGGCCAACTGAGAACATCAGGAGGTGTTGATCTAGATTATAGTGCTTTATCGTCTCAGTGATCTTGTATAGGAAGTTACACTGTTGTCCTGCAGACCTCCCCTCATACACACTCAGACACACACACACACACACATACACCCACCGTCATGCTCACTGTGTGTGTCATTACCAAAATGGGAAAAGACTTGAAGTCGATTTTGGTTTTTAATTTTTTTTTTGTCTCTTTGCCATTGTTTGACTGTCCTCTAAGATACTAATGTGTGTCCGCAGCGTGTTGATTAATACAGTTGTTTTATTTACACCTTGATGAATCTACAGACAATGCTGTGTGCTGTAATGAGGATCTGGGAGATGAGAGGCAGTAGAGGTCATCGTGGGGTCACGGGACAGCAGATGGGTGCTGGGGGCGTTTGTTGCAGTAGGACGCTCGGTTGAAAATGGTGTCTGGACCAAAGGTATAACAGACAGGGAGGGAGGCCAGGTTATGTAACGTAAGCAACGGCCAAATATAGTTTCTTTTCTAAGTCAACTCACTGTTTCTACAATGAAACATGAGTATTAAAACACAGCAGGAAAAGAAAGAAAAAGGAGAGAAAAATAAACTATCAAACCGCCTAAAAAGCTCTTCTGGTGAGAGCAGGATATCTGCATGAGTGAGGGAGCAGCAGAGAGGGAAAAGTGAAACAGAAAAAGGAAATAACCTCTTTTCCACTCTGCCCAGAAAAAGACATCGCTCCTCCATGATTCATTTGTTATTTTGAATCGGAAAATCTTATACGTCTGATATAACAATGGTGAAGTACTCTATCTCAAGCAGCTGTCGTATCGAGGAAGGCAGTTTATGGTGAGGTTATACCCGGGTATCTGAATGTTTTCCACAATGTGTCATATGTTCTGCATTTGTTTTGGACTTTTGAATATAATTATCTCAAATTGAAGTCAGGCAGATGCTCGGATTATTTTTTGCAGCGCTTTTGGTTTGACTTCTTCAGAAGAGTCCCGCATATTGGAAGACTACCTATCCCACTTATCGCGTTTATTTCCCAGCAATTTCAGTTATTGACTTTGGTACCAATTTAAATGAATAAAAGTGCAAATAGAAGAGATGGAGCCAGATGTCAGACTTGAACTGCTTTGAGCTGAGCTTAAAGTAAGTGTTCCTGAAGGAAACTGCGAGGAAGGAAACTCCACTTACAGGAACTGCAAAACAAAGATAGGAACACAGATTGAAAAAAGGAGGTGGAAAAAGGATGGCACAACCATAGGTGATGGAGATACACTCTCCAATTTATTTGCATTTATTTTTACTTGATTCGTTTTTGCCCGGGGCATTAAGACTTCTGCCTGATGTTGTGTATGGGTTATGCGTGTGCTGTTTAGAGAAAAGCAGATGTGTTAGGGAGCGTACCCTCATGTTTTCCACAAGCATGTGGTTGTGCTGTAACTTGGAAACCCTCCGAGTCTTAAAAGTGAGTCAATAAATGATACCATCGATATATCTCTTATATTAATATGCCTACACATCAAGAAATGTGAAAGTTTTGGATGAACTCTGATAAACCAAATGGACTGGAGGTTCAAGTCCATATGAAGTATCGCCTACACCGCCTACACATCACACTCATTTTATTCAGGAGCCAAATTCAGCCAAAATTTGGTGTGAAGTGGGTGGGGCCAGTGCAATAATGACATAATTACATATGAATAATGTCAACTCCAAACTTTCCTCATATGATGAAAATGTATACATCTACACACTGTCCTTAAAAACAATGTTAATAGCATTAACAACCTCAAAACCTAAAAAAAATGCAATAATTGTAACAATATTATACCCCAGTTTATAATTAAACATGTACATTACAACTGACAGATCACATTGGGGTCTACAAATACACAAAACATTTAATAACAAGTATTGTTACAGAATATTGTTAACATGAAAATAGTTACATTTCCACATAGAAATATTTAAAGTTGTATTTGCACGTTATTATGATACTATTTTTCCCAGTCTGTATATGGAATCTGAACTGTGATTTTTGCAAATACTTTATGTGTAATTTTTGTACTTCACAAATCCATCCCTCAGGCATACGGCCCCCGGGCCATATGTTTGACACCGCTGGCCTACACTCTGCATCTATACACAGTACTCCAGTGTCTGTGAACTCGAATAATCTCACATTCAGTTATGTGGCACATCCATCTAACAACTCATCCAGCACCACGATTGTTCTGAGTGTATTCATATGCTTTGTTGCACACACATTTGGAGATACATTGCATCCTGGTGTACAATGCGGACCGCAAAACCTCTTCAACATAAATAGTTCCTGTTGAGGTTTGATATGGAAAGGCAACAATGCAATGCCATTTGGCTTTGATCAATTTATTCAATGGTAATTTCGTTCTGAACTGTGTATTCATTGTATGAAAAGGAACTGCGGAATAACAACTGAGCATTTGATGTGAATAGAGTGCAGTTTGAACAAAAGCTGATGCTGAAATATTCAGAAAAAAGTAAGAAAACATTTCCCCATAAAAGATCAAGAGAGGGAACATTCTGTAGGGTGGGCCCGAAACGAGTGCTCTCCATATTTAGTAAAAAAGGGGCACAGGACCACGATTTAGTTTTAAATTACTGCACGTCCTTTAATGAATGAGACAGATGAGTAGTTTGCACCTTTACATAGTGTGGACTGTGTACTTGGTTGGTAGGAGGCACGCATACCTTTAATTCTTTGTTCACTATTGAAACAGCAGGAGATGGAGAATAAGAACCAGAGACTGTCTCCATCTGGGTAACATTATTCAGATTCTTTAGTGTTGGATATTTGATGATGCTGGCAAGGGAGTGCGAGCGAGGCGTGGAGACAGACTGAGGCAAAATGGGGTGAGAGGAAAGATGAGGAGAGGGAAACCAGAGGAGGGCACTATTCTCTCATGGAGGCATCGCGGCCTTGACAGCACTCACCAGAAAACCCCAAACGAGAGGAAACTTTAGAAGACCAGCGTGTGATGGTCCACGCTGACGCCACGTTATGTTCACACAGGTGAAAAGGCGTTAGCAATAGCAACATTGCTTGCGTTATAGTTGTGGTCGGGGGGGTAGAACACATAAACTTGATTTGGCAAATTTAAGTTATTCAACTATAGTCACACAGTGATGTTTTGATGGCGGTGTAAGTACCTTCATCAACAGTGGAAGACAGCCACGAGGAGACCAGCAGTCTGGCGAAACACTTCCATAACTCTCATCCCATGTGAATCTGTCTGAGCTTGTGGGAGAAAAGGGAGGGAGCAAACTAAAAAGGGAGGGAAGGAAAGAAAGAATGTGCAGAGATCTCATCATGTGATTTCTTTTTTTTTCCTTTTTTATATAGCTGCACACTGATTACATGTTTATAGTTTGGGTCTCTTAGCAAATTTTTCCAAGCACTCGTAGCTCTGTCTTTCTGTTTCTTTTTTTTTTTGTACCCTCCAACAGCATACTTTCCCTTGCCTTTTTTTTTTTTTTTCAGTGTATGACGTGTGAGTGGAGTTCCTGCCCTTATTTCAATGCCGTATAGTTTAAAGGAAGGAGTAGGGCGTGTGGGGAGGCGGACATTGGCTTGACCTGTCACAGGGAAGATGAATTGAAGGTATAAACAAGAGGAGCTGTTGGTGTTTTGGTCTGACTGCGTGTGTTTTGTCCTCACAGGGACGCCGGGCAAAAAGGAAGAGGGGCGTGAAGAAAGTGACTGAAGCTTTGAGAAAGTGTTAACGGTGACTGACGGAGGACAGACTATAAGGGAAAAAAAATTGTGTCGCTGATGGGAAAAGGTGGATGTAAAGTTCAAGAGTGTGACTGACACGGGAGGAGGAGCACCCACCCCAAAGGGGAACCACCAGCTCAGCCTTCTTCCAGCAACAATAGGACAGGATGAGGTACCAAGGCAGGGTAAGCCCCGCTGCTGTGATGCTCTCTGCTGTGTTTCCATGTCTACTACTGTACATTGAATGCATTTCGTGTGTGTTTTTCATACATTTCTGGGCTAATACACCAAAGCGCTTAGACTGAGAGAGAAAAAAAAAGTTCAACAGAGCAGTGAGTCATTGGTGTTTTTTTTTTCTTTTTTTTTTTTTACATGTTTATGACTCAGTGTCTATTTTGGGTTTTGTTTAAGGATAACGGCCTCAAACTCTTAACAGTCCAAAGCATATACACATGGTGTTTTTCCATTATATCCATTACTGGCACATCAGAGGTTGTCGAGGCAGCTGTGGTGCTGGTGGAGCTCACTCGCCCTGGGACGGAGCGGAGGGGCATGCCTTATAAGGAAGACAATCCAAATGTATTTGGCCTAGCGGAGCTTAGTCATGGGGCCAAGAGCCAAGTCTCACTTTAAGGATTGCCTTCTCCACCGGCTGTCACTGCAGTTGAACTGACGTACCTACAGATCTCACCTCAAGTCTGTCTCAGTCACCGTTAAATTCCACATAAAGCACTCAGGCGCTATTGGGAGCAGCTCAATAGTGCAAGACTTAGGTTTTATCCAGGTTAAATCTCTATCCAGACGGGCAGCCTTCAGGGTATCTCAGTAGCAGAAAAAAGTTTTTTTTTTACACATTTCCTCTCATGTTTTATAACTTTAAAGGGAGCAACATCTCTCTCGTATTGTTATTGATCAGGGTTTGTACCATTAAGGGATTGTTTGTGGTGATGTGCTCCATGGGATAAAGCCTGGAAAACAATGTTTGCTCTGTTTTGATGTGAGTCAGAAAACAGTGTTTGGTTGCTTGGAAGCTCTGATACTGTACCTTTCAATGCCTCCCTCTCTCACTTGAAGGGGAAAAAAACAAAGTGGGCATTTAAGGACACTGGAAAGGTGAACATTGCACACACTGAAAGCAAAACAGCTCCTGAACTCATTACATAACATCACATGTTTAAACCTGGCTCTAATGCCAGCTGTCCATGCTGTATACATTGCTGAACATATGAAAGTGTGTACTGTGGTTTCTTACTAAGATGGTCTTTAACAGTTAAAGGTTATATGCAGTGATTGTTACGCCCACGCAGTGGTTCAAATTAAACACAATATTGTTGTGTAATTGATGTTACTTAATTGGGTAAAATTCTTTGTGGCACACCATAAAAAGTGTGATATTATGCAGCAGTATATGCACACACTTTCCACTGCACGGTTTGACAGTCAGTCATCAAAACTGTAGTTGTTACCCAGCTACGTTCACCTCGATCAGAATGGAGTTGTTAGTTTGTTTGCTTCTGTTTTCATTGGCCTGTTTGGCACTGCACACTATGCTGAGTTTGTCTCGTTTGCTATAAATTGAGGGGAAAAAAAGAAAAGAAAAAGGATTTCCAGAATGTGGAATAAAGTGCATAGATGGTGACCCACGGCAAAGACAATTTTAGTATCCACTCAACAGTTGTCCTAAACCTGACCCTAACATTCCTTAACTATATCCTTTGGAAAATCTGACTGATGTGTAAGTATCTGCAGCGAGCCCACCTGCAACAGTGGGAGAACAATACATGTAGGTGAAGGAGAGGAGTGGCTGCTGTGGAAGTGTCCGCTGACCTTCCTTTGGTCTCACTTCTTGGCGATCGTCCACTGTTGTCCACTGGTGTTTTGTCAAGGATTTTCCAGCATCCAACATTCAGAGATAATGACCCTCTACCAGCACTAACCAGCCAAATGAGACCCTTGAGAGGGTCTTGCATTCAAGGCAAACAGACGTTCTATGGAAGTTTGGCCCCTTTGTTCCACTCTGCTTAGTTTTTTTTTCATTATTATTATTGCTGTGTAAAGAAGTAGCAGGACTCCAGTTGTGAATGTACAGTAGCTTTGAGGCTGAAGAAGAGCAGCTGCTTTGATTACACGACTGCGCTTTGATTACACGCTACTTCGCGTGCCTTGATTTTTATCAGTAAGTATTGAATACAGGCAATTCTTACCTCCTTACCTCCTGTAGGCAAGACAGGCTGAGCGTGAGGAATATTATTTAAAGGCATATGTGAGAGTTTCCTTTTTGCCAAGTCCTATTTCCTGTCTGAACTTCAAGGATGGCATCACTGTCAGGTTGACATGTACACACACCTTCCTACTGGCATTGGTTTAACCCTTCTAGTGATTTAAAAAAAAGAAGCTGTGTTTACTGTACATACTTCATAATACTCTATCTCTCTATCACATAATAGAGGAGCCTATCCCGTCTGTTTATCATTGGGATTCTTTAAATGTCTTCTTTGTTTAATCTTGGCAAGGTTCGCTGGAACTCTGTGTTTGCATGTTTTTTCTGGCTCGAGTTAAGCAGCACAGAACAGCGGTGTTTTGATGATATACTCCTAAGACGCACAGCATTTGACGCAGATGAATTCTCGAAAAACACATGTGCACTCATGATGAATTGCTTCTTAATTCCATCTGTTATTACATTTGTTTTCTTGTGATTGTTGCAGCCACGATCAGCACTGTGGTATAGAGGCCTGGTGCTGCAGTCGGAGGTGGTCTCGTCTGCCCCCTGCTTGTCATCACTGTGTCATTACATCTATGAGAAGGCATTCAGTGAGAGCAGGGAACCCTTTTCCTCCTTTCTTTTTAAGATGCGAACACTTGAGGGACGTAGAGTGTAACTCTATCCGGACTTCATTCATTCATTTTCGTACCTTCATTTATCAGGTTCACTCATGTGCTTCCACAGACACTGATCTAGAGTGACTGACTCTTCTCCTCCCAGCAGTATCAGTTACCTGTGTTCCACAGCTGCTACGTTTCCATAGTACTATACTGTGTAACGTGTGTCTTTCGTAGGAAGTGGATGTGGAGGGGAGAGTGCGCCTGGTGATGGAGAGTGCCCTGACTGCCCGGGACAGGGTTGGCGTCCAGGACTTTGTCCTACTGGAAAACTACAACAGTGAAGCAGCCTTCATAGAAAACTTACGGCGACGCTTCAGAGAAAATTTAGTCTATGTAATAAAGCCATTTTATTCATGTGTTACTCAGTGTTACACGTGTTATACATGGTTGTTATTTGTTTTGATGTTATATTTGCATGTGTTGTCTGGTCTCCTCGTACTTTGGCTCAGACATACATCGGCTCAGTGTTGGTGTCAGTGAATCCTTACAAAGAGCTGGAGATTTACTCCAAGCAACAGATGGAACGCTACAGAGGGGTCAGCTTCTATGAGATATCACCGCACATGTGAGTCGCTACGTCAACATTTTCTCAGAATCAATCTCGACCCTACCAATAATCACATGCTATTTTCAACATACTGTATATTATTAAAGATTTTGTGCAATAAAAAAAATATTTCCAAATTACAGGAGTGAGTTACATGTGGTGGTTATTTAGACTTTTGTGTATTTGTTGGAGCATTTCCAGCTCCTAAAATTTAGAAGGCGAGTATTAACATGACTTACTGAGTAATGTTAAAAATAAAATAATAAAATACAAGTAAAATATAGCTTTGGGTTGAAGTGGCTTTGGTTCAGAAGGATGCACATGATTGTTTTCACTATAATGATGTGTCAGGATGTTGACCTCGAGCTGCTTTTGGTCTTTTTCCACAGCTATGCTTTATCAGACAACACTTACCGGGCCATGAGGACGGAGAGGAAAGACCAGTGTATTCTCATATCAGGGGAGAGTGGTGCAGGTAAAACCGAGGCTTCCAAGAAGATCCTCCTCTACTACGCTGTTACCTGCCCTGCAAATAATCACATGGCTGCCCTTGGTGACCGACTACTACAATCTAACCCCGTCTTGGAGGTATGCAACTGCTGTCATCAAAAAACTGAACAACGATTTTAAAATCGGTGCACGGTACATGCTAATTTTTTTTTTGTACCCCAAATTGTCTATGTTTAATTTGTTTCATGTTTCAAACCATTTGAATATTTCCCCTTGATTGTACCACTGATTAATTTCTTATGCCGCTGTTATTTTTTATTTAGCTTCTTGACACTAATGGCCTTTTATTACTTTCCTACCTATTTTGTTTTGCACAGGCCTTTGGGAATGCCAAAACATTTAGGAATGACAACTCCAGCCGTTTTGGGAAATACATGGATGTCCAGTTTGATTTCAGGGTAAGACAATTTGGCATAAAGTCTCTGCTTATGCTGCTTCCTGATTAGATTTCATGTTCCAGGCTTTTGAGCCGCAGCCTTGGTTTTAACAATCCCTGTTTATCTTCAAATGGAACACTTAAAGGGGGCACCCGTCGGTGGACACATCCTGAACTACCTTCTGGAGAAATCTCGTGTTGTACACCAGAACCACGGAGAGAGAAACTTCCACATCTTCTATCAGCTTCTGGAAGGAGGGGATGATGACCTGCTTCACAGACTGGACCTGGACAGAAACCCACAGAACTACAAGTATCTAGTCAAGGTGAGCGCGGGGAGTTGAAAGTGACCTCTACACATGCTGTTAACACCGACTCTCTTGTGGCTGTGATCTGACACAGACTTGTCTTGTTCAGGGAAACTGTCCCAGAGTAAGCTCCATTAGTGACAAGAATAATTGGAAAGCTGTCATGAAGGCCCTGTCTGTTATTGGCTTCAGTGTTGAAGAAGTGCAGGTCAGTAATGCTAAACAAATATGCATTTATGTACAACTGTACATGGTGTTGTGTCACTAATCTATACAGATTAAGCACATCTACTATATTTAAGTAGAACATAGAAATTAGACATGATTCAGTGAGTGTGCATGTCTAACCCTAACTCAAAGGCATGGTTTTATGTTAACACTTTACAATAAGGGTGCATTAATTAATAGTTAATGCAGTAATAAACATTAATCAACCACCTTATGTCTTTAGTTACTGTTTAATAATGGTGTTTGTGTTAAGTAAGGCATCGCCTTATTCATTATTCAATAGTTTATAAGCACGCTATTATTCCTAAACAATGCACCTTTAATGGAATAAATAAGCTGTGAACCTTGTGACGTTTTATTTTACTTCATTTATCTTTATCTGTCAGTAAGATCCCACTGAGAAACACTAGGTGAAGAACTTGAAGTTGCGGTCAAAAATGGAAAAAATCTATTATTTCACACAGAAAACAAGACAATCTTACTTAGGAACATGAAAGCCAAATGAAATATTACAAATAAGGGTGAAGATAGGTAAAGAAGATGAGAAACAAGCAAATGCGCTGTACAGCAGCAAAAGCTCTTCTCCATAACAGTTTTTTAGATGCCTTTAAAGGTATTAAAAGAACCATTTCAAGTGGTTTGATGTTTTATGATTTATTCCATGCACATAAATACAAAAATTTCTACCCAAGTTGCACATTCTTTAACACATTAGTAAATGATTACTAGATGTATAAATGTTTAGCGCTTACGATCAATTTATGTCTAATAACATATTATATTAAAGCTTGTTTAATATGGACACGAATATAACATTTTTCAGTATGTGCAGATTCTATGTAAATTTGGACTTCTGTGTATATAATTCATATTACATCATTACTTCATCTTCCCCTGTTGTTTTGGTGTTACTTCTTCATTCTGATTCTTCATTTTCAGCCATGAATGCGTAATATGGTTTTGTTTTTTTACAAACACTGACTTGCATTTTTGCTTCTTGTGATGAAGATTGGAGGCAGCTCTGCATAATGCTGCATGTGCTGTATTTCTGGTAAAGACGAAGGAGTCATTGCCATTTGTGATGTAAGGAATTGTTTTGTCATGAGACAGTTGTTGACTGTTTTTCCTCTGTCTGACCTCAGAAATTGCTGAATATCATCGCTTGCGTTCTCCATCTCGGGAACACACATTTTGGGGAAGGGGAGGAAGGAGATACTCATATCACCACTGAGCCACAGATAAGAAATCTTGAGAAGGTCAGAACAGTCCCGCTAGTATTAATGGATGCTCAAATATGCAAAAAAAAAAAAAAGTCAGAGCCGAGAACAGATGTGTTGTTTTCCAGCTGTTGGGAGTTGATGGCTCAGCCCTCAGGGAGGCACTCACTCACAAGAAACTAACTGCCAAAGGAGAGGAGGTGACCATGTTTCTGTCCTCGCGTCTCTTATTTACAGCTGTTAGGTGTGTGTTATGCAGATCTACTTAATTAATTTGTTACTGGAATGTTGCAGATGATCACCCCACTAAATTTCGAGCAGGCTATGTCTGCTCGTGACGCCTTAGCCAAGGCGATCTACGGCCGCACCTTCACGTGGCTGGTGGAGAAGATCAACCAATCACTTGCTCTCAAGGTAGAGTCACCATCCCAGTAACAGCTCGAGACCATGGGAACAATTATCCCATTGTGGTTTGTTGTGGTGTTTTGCCACATGATTCTATGACTCGTCCTTATGTTTCACAGGATGAAATCTACCACAGCAGCAAAGGATCCTCTGTTATAGGACTCCTAGATATTTATGGCTTTGAGGTCCTGCAGCACAATAGGTATGAGTTCCCTTTCGAAACCATAGTCTTTATAATTATTTCTGTTGTGTCCCCAATGCTCATGACTCTGGAGTACATTTGGCCCAATTTCCCCAATATCTCTGCCTACAGTTTTGAGCAGTTCTGCATCAACTACTGCAACGAGAAGCTCCAGCAGTTGTTTATCGAGCTCACCCTCCGATCTGAACAGGAGGAATATGAGACAGAGGGGATTGCAGTAAGTGCACTGACGAAAAATAAAGAAGTCTGACACATCTATGCACCTATATAGGTTCCTGTATTAACTTGAGATTTAATGTCACCCTTAATTGCAGTGGGAGACTGTGCAGTACTTTGACAATAAGATCATTTGTGACCTGATAGAAGAGAAGCACAAAGGCATCATCTCCATTCTGGTGACAAGGAGTTTAAATATATTTGTCTCTGTATGTATAGCGTAATCCTCATCCTGTATTAACTTTAATGACAATTATCTTCCAGGACGAGGAGTGTCTGAGACCTGGAGAAACATGTGACATCTCCTTTTTAGAGAAGCTGGAGGACACACTGGGCGGTCACGCCCATTTTGTCACGTAAGAATCATAGTTTTATGTTTTACAAGACATGCCAACCATATTTATACTACATGGAAAATTCACCGGCACACCATATTGGTTAAGCTCTATATACCCGAGCAGGGCTTGTAGGACTTAGGAGGTGTGAGGTCCATATATGTCTCTCTGTGACTTGTCATTGTATTTGTTTATTTGTTTGTTTTCTTTTTTTTGTGTATTGTCTATTGTCTCTGATCCTGCCATTGTGGGTCAGGACTGTTGTCTTGTGGTGCATGAATGTGACTGTGACATTGTCTAATGAAAAATGAAAATAAAATATTTTTAAAAGTTTCATAGTTTACATATAAATGAGCTTCAGCTACATTACATACTGTTATAATTTATTTGTGTTTGTATATCTACATATATTTTAGTCACAAGTTGGCCAATGGTAAAACACGGCGGGTAATGAGCAGGGAGGAGTTCAGACTGCTGCATTATGCCGGAGAGGTCAATTATAATGTTAATGGTATGTTATCATTTATCATTAATTGCAATTTTTATTTATTCAATCATTTCTTTGCATGAGGTGAAACATAGTACAGAGCATCACAGACAAACCACCAGTTTCTTGATTGCGAACTGAACTGTTGTAGGTTTCATGGACAAGAACAATGATTTGCTGAACAGGAACCTGAAAGAGGTGAGGTCAATACAAAAGCTCAAGGTAGAAGGAGGAACACTGGCCTAAAGTGAGCAGGAAGAGAGTCTTCTGTTGATGTGGCCATGTGGTTTGGTCTCTGCTTAGGTCATGTGCCAGTCAGACAACCAGATCCTAAATCACTGCTTCCGCAGAGAGGAAGTGATTGACCAGAAACGCCCGGAGATGGTGAGTACCTTTCTTCCTATAACCATGCACTTTTTCTATTTTGGAGTTTGTTTTTTTGAATCGCAGCAGGCGTGGTTTTAAACAAGAAGTATTGGTTGCCGTGGTTAAAATGTTTAATTATTGGGACACTTGGGAATGTCCTGTGTATTTCATATTTGAATGGTTTCATTCCTTTGTCGAGAGATTATCTCATGCACATACTGACACAAACTTTCCAAACCACAGAAAAGCTCAGAGTGCCTCATGCTGTCTTTATTTCAGGCCGCCACTCAGTTTAAAAACAGCCTGATGAAACTAATGGAGATCCTCAGGTCAAAAGAGCCGTCCTATGTGCGCTGTATCAAACCTAATGATGCCAAGCAGCCAGGTATGTTTACAAATTTAGAGTTGTGTAAAGGGATTCATCTTACATTATGTGACATGTAAAGTCTATATCTCAAATAAAAAAAATGGATATCATTGTTTGTCTCTGGTTTAATCATTATTAAAAATTAGATAAAGCATATTCCTGGATTAATTAAAACCTATCATAGTTCACAGCTATGATAATTAGGAATGTAGATTAACCTCATCATTCCCTGTAGACTGTAGGGTTTAGGATCAAGACTTTAGAAGGCTTGAAGAAACGGGAAGAAAATATATCATTGAAAATGTAAAAAAACACAAGTATTGGCTTTGTATCAGGAGTAAATTAATACTGGGAATAACACCCAGAAAAATGAAAAAACACCAAATATATTAAATATTTCAACATTTTACAATCTACTGTGAAATACAGTATTTGTGTTTTTATAGTGTCTAAAACAACACAACAAATATAATCTTTTCCTCCAGGTCGCTTTGATGAAGTTCTGGTCAGACACCAGGTGAAGTACTTGGGTCTGATGGAAAACCTGCGGGTCAGGAGAGCTGGCTTCGCCTACAGACGACGCTTTGAGGCCTTCCTGCAGAGGTGACATTCTCTCTGTCAGACTATCCGCCTGAATCACTTCATCCTGTGCTCAGCCTTCTGTCATTACAATTATGGATGTAGGTATAAGCCCCTGTGTCCGGAGACGTGGCCCAACTGGCACGGCAAACTGGCCGACGGCGTGTCCACACTGGTCAACCACCTGGGATATAAGGCGGAGGAGTACAAACTGGGCAGGTAATGCAGTGTAGTCGTAAGATGTAGCCAGTGTGTAAAGTAATCTGTGTAAGAAGACCACCCCGTTTCTATGGAAAATGTTTGGAAATGTCTAACCGGAGTGGACTTTTTCCATAATAACTGGGTAATTGACACAGTGAGTGTTGTACATTGTGTCAATTTTACAGCAGACATTGGGAAATATAAATAAAAGTAATTTAACTTGGATTAATTCATGAATATTTCTGGTTTAGTTTTGCTGTGTTTTGTTTTGTCTGTTGTCTCTGACCCTGCCATCATGGGTTGGGGGCGTTGTCTTGTGGTGTGTGACTGTAACTGTCATGTTGTCTACTAAAAAAAACTCAAAATAAAGGATTTAAAAATAAGTTGGATTAATTCAAGTCAATCTTTTCCTGCAGATCAAAAATCTTCATCAGATTCCCAAAAACTCTCTTCACCACTGAGGACGCACTTGAAGCAAAAAAGCCAGACATTGGTGAGTAGTAGTCACAGATATTACAAGTATTAAAAAAAAATGTCACCCGTACTTGAATACTATCAGCTTGCAGTATATTTGAGCCACTAATACATGAAGATGGCATTAAGCTGAATCTGATTTCGAATGTTTTTGTGTTGTTTTTCTTCCAGCTCTGACACTGCAGACATCATGGAGAGGCTACCGGGAGAGATCAAAGTACCAGCGCATCAGACGTGCAGGTTCAGGCACTTTGTAATTGTGGCAATTATCCTTTGTCCTTGTTACATCTACATTCCACATGTAGACATTATAGCTCTGGAAAGAAACAAACACTTCACAACATGAGGGACGGCCTTAATACATTTCCAGTACTATCAGAGTTTGAGTAAATTGTGAAGTATCTGATACAAGTATTTTCAACTCCAGAGTTTCATTAATAATTATTCCATACACTTATCACCCTGAACAGTATCCTATGCAAACTCAGCTGATATCTACAAATGCGCTTCAACACCTGAGACATATGTGACCAGATCTATTAGAGTTGGAGAATTCAAAGGAGGAATATGAAAAGGACTTCCAGGGTGAAGCTTATACAATATAAGGTATTACGTAGACGGCACTGGTCACATCAAAAGGTTAACAGATTATTCCCAAACACTGACTCTTCCTATAAACATTGTAAGCTTTCACCAGTACCACAGACACACATGTTTTCAAAGTGTCCTAGTTTGGAGAGGTAGTACCAATTAGAAATACAGATTGGGGATTATAGATTCTAAGGCCTGGACAACAAAAATGACGTGTTATCTACCTTTGCAAACCACTTCTCATTAGATTAGATTACATTAGATTACACCTTTATTGTTATTGTCACGTGTACATGATTCCAATGGTAAACATCACTAATCCAAGGGCAGATAAGTAGGAGAATTACTTAAGGAAAAGCCCCGTGGTGCTGAGAGAATCCAGCTGCATTTACATGACTGTAGTGACATCTCTAAAACATGGAGAAATTTAAGGAGTTGCCATTATAGATTATTGTAAAACCATTTTACTGTACTGACCCACTTGAGATCAAAAAATAGGGCTGTGTGTGACCCCTGAACTACAATATTTGGATACCCTTGACCAATCAATGTAAAGTTTGCATTTCATAAATTCATACCATGGGCCAGACTGGGCCCTTGTTGTAGGCTGGTTTTGGCCCACGGGCCTCATGTTTGACAGCACTGGTCTAAGTGTGTCCATACACTTAATGAAATACAATAGGAGGTAGTTCATTTCCTTTAACTAGCATTTAAAGACTTCAAACTGTGACTGAAATGTTTTGGGTCATTAGGAAACATCCTATGATTTTCAGTATAAGCTATCGCGTAAATTAGGATGTACTCTGACCATCTCTCACACTGCTATTGGCTGCTTCATGACACTACAACTGGTTTGCAGTGGTCTCTTAATATTTATCAGAGCTGTACACTAGATTTTAGTGAATGTTGTCTCCTCCGCATGAAACAGGTTTTTGTGTAGAATCTGCTGCCATTCTGACACACGACACGTGTTAACTTTGAATAAGCCATGTCTCTGTGCAGTCATAGTGATCCAGTCTGGCTGGAGAGGAATGAAAGGACGCCGGAGAGCAAAGAAGCGCAAAGAGGCTGCTGAGTTGATACGCAGGTACTTGACTGATACTTTAAAGTACTTTTATTTTTTGCATCTACATGTTTCAGGCATGGTTAAAGTATTCCCTTTAAATGTGTTTGTTCTCATCAGGTTCATAAAAGGCTTCATTTACCGTCATGAGGAATACTGCCCCGAGAATGAGTATTTCCTGGATCATGTACGCTACTCCTTCCTCATGAAGCTGAGCAAGAACCTGCCAAAGAACGTTTTGGACAGAAACTGGCCGACACCCCCACCTTCCCTCATTGAGGTACAAATGACCCAATATGTACACCCCCGAGGGTGGGGGTGCAGAGATATACCATGAATTCTGTATGTCCATCCTCCCAAGACTCTTGAGATTTTAGTCCAAGCAAATTCTCAGACACTATTATAATTTACCACTAGAAGAGGTGCACAGTTTCAAGACTGAATTTCAATTTTGGGATGGTTTTTTTCTATATATATATATATATATATACATACATACAGAATTTCAATATGTGTATAAGTATCTGTACCTCAAATACTGTTCATCTGTGTGATTCTTTTCAAATGTCAAGCACCTGTTCTTTACATGAATGATGTGCCACGTTTCAAAAGATTAAAAGTTAAGAAAACGAGTCCCTGTGTAGGCAGGGTATCAGCGAGCAGGAAGTGTTGTGCAACCAGGCAGAGCTATTAGTAAGCTTCACTTACTTTTGGACTCACATCAACAGTTTCTTGGTCCGTACAGGCATCTGAGCACCTGCAGAGGCTTCATCTACGGAACATGGTGATGAAATACTGCAGGAGGATCCAACCTGAATGGAAGAAACAGGTACACTGGTTACAAGTGGGAGCTCGCTGGGCTTTAAAAATGGTTTACTTGATGATTTTTTACAATCTTTTTTTGTTCCCTGTAGCTGATGCAGAAGGTTGTAGCCAGTGAGATCTTCAAGGACCAGAAGGACAGCTACCCTCAGAGTGTCGGCAGACTGTTTTTGGACTCCAGACTTGGTGTGTATTGACCCATTCAGGCTGTTCGCCTGCACAATATTAGGTGTAACCAAAACACAATGTCTTTTCTGATGCTATTTGTTGTTTATTGCAGAACGTGAGCAAATCAACCTGAAAGTTGTCCAGACTCTCGGCAATGACAAAGTGCAGGTAACGTTTGATCTGTTTGATATATTATGATAATGAAATGTTATGTTACAGTTATGTCCCTTCAGCTGTCAGGGGTTTTAACCATAATAACAGTAACTGACTATGACTATGATTATTATAGAATTGCCATTGTTACTTAATTATCAATGAATATGGTTGTTATTATTATTATTTTTTGTCCATGGACCCCCTGGTGCCAGTACTGTTAACCAACGCTAGTAATGTTAATTATTATTATTATTTATTATTATAATCATTTATTACATTAATTACTCTAATTATTACACAACAGTATATTACTATATAGCTCACAATGTCTTTGTATATTACTTTATAACAATAAGGGTATAACTATATAACTGTATAAGTATATAACTGTATATTACTATATATCTGATGATGTCTCTGTATATTACTATAGAACTGTACAACTATATAACTGTATATTACGATATAACTCATGATGTCTCTGTATATCACTATATAACAATATAATGCTATAACTATAGAACTGTATAACTATTTAACGGTATATTACTATATAACTGATGATGTCTCTGTATATTACTATATAACAATAAGGGTATAACTATATAACTGTATAAC
>JAPTHA010000007.1:12740747-12780918 GCA_029814585.1 Gymnapogon annona
ATCAATGTAAACAGTACTATAAACACGGCAAATATTACACATCAATGTAAACAGTACTACAAACATAAGAGGCAATACATAATGCTTTGTGTACTATAAATGTGTAGAAAAGCGCGATATAACTGCAATCCATTTACCACTTCTACAACATATGTATTTATTATCTATGATCTGTGAGCTGTTAATCTCATTAGAAAACAATGCCACTTTATTACCACAAAGTTCCTCCAGCAGTATTCACCGTTGCTTCCTTCACACACTTAAATATAGAAATAAAATGCATAGATGCAACTGCAGTGAGAGGTCTGTGCTTGCGCTCACCTGACTGCTGACTTGGCTCATCAGGTCCCTCAGGTCGAGCTGAATGTGTTTAATGCTCTGAGGTAAAGCGGTCTGAGCCACCATCTGCTCTTTGTCCGTCGTTTCCATCTGTTTTCTCTTCCACTCCAGCATTTTCCAGTAGACCTGCATATCCGTCATGGCAGCGTGGAGTCGCTCTTGGTCCTACAAGTACGACAACCACACTATTACATCATACACACACGTTCTCTCCCGTCTGTGCTTTAACTTGTAAGAGGGGAATTCCCCTCTTTTTTTTTTCTTTTATGAATGTGACCCAAAACACTGGGAAAAATTCTCAGGAAAGTTTGGAACAGAATTTTTGACAGAAGACAACATGGCATCATTTTTTTGGATTCCTTTTGTAAAACACCCAGAAAATTCACTAACCGTCATATTTAGCCAGGCATCGAAATATGTAGAAAGTACTGGAAGGCCCTTCAAGTGTTGACTTCTGTCATCAAAGTCTTTGTTTCCCAACTGTTGCTTCTTCTGTTGAAACAGGCGTCGCAGTCAATTAAAGGGTTGCTCTTAAGGAACTGTGATGGTAGAAGTGTTAGTGTGTGTGAGCGGAGGAGGGGGGTCACTTTGTACTACTCACATAGTTCAATAGCAGCTGCTGGACACGAATCCGGGTAGACCTTGTGAGACGAAAGGAATTCCTATATTTGGTTTCGAGGACCTGAGATGGAGTCGAGGAGTCCACGCAGTTCAATATATAACAAAGGAGAATGAGAGCCTGCCACCAAATGGTCATCTAGAAAAGAAGCACCTTGATATTAAAAAATCTACTTAAAAAAAACTACAGCAAACAATGCAAAACAACAACAGTTCAATTCAATCTGTGTTCAAAAGCAGGACAGTCAGCAGCTTTTCAGGCACAAACCAGAGACAGATATATCACTTCTGTTTGCTTCACCAACGACTTACACATACAGTATCACTTCCAATTGGCCTTACAGTGTTCTGGTTAATAACATGGATTCCCGTTATGGGAACTGGAAAAGGAAGTTAATTAGTATTTTGGTTGTCACACTACATCCATGAACTCTGGCCACATGACATACAAGTCATTCACCAGAAGTACCCGAAAGAATATCTGTTTACAGCATTCATTCACTATCTTCAGGGTCAGACATGATATCGGTGTTAGTACCACATCAACTTATGTCAAAGAAAATGTTAAAAACAGAAAAAAAAAACCCCAAACTACAAAACCAAAACGTTCAGGTTGTGTCAGTCTTCATTTTTTCATTACATATATCCTCTTGCATCATGTTTTTCGTTTCAAAACAGTCATTCTATGACACACTAGAGTCGAGAACATGAGTCAAGATCTTGCTCATTCACCAAAAGGACTTCGCCAACTAAAGGCATGTAGTGCTGATGAAGCACCATGGGTGAATTCTGCTGAGAATCAATCAAAATAAACGCAGATCATCACCAATGAGCGCAAAAGTCAGTCGACCGATGAGGATTTAGACAGCAAAACGTCAACAATTACTGGAATACTGATGCTTTTTGACAACATGATGATGGACATGAACACTAGACACAAGTAAAAAAGGTTCCCCATAAATCCTTTTTTTTTTACCCAAGTGTTAAGTATAGCACATTGAGTGCTTCTGTGTTTAGCCACTGCATTACGAGATTCACATTCTGTTAAGTCAGTAAGACCAACTCATAGACTCACCATCTTCATGAAGACAGAGGGGTTACCTTGGAGTTGTAGTCAGCTCTGCTTAGACTTCATGCTAGACTGAAGCCTACGTACAATTTATAGATCTGTTGTGTCTTGCTTTCGGTTTCTGAGTGATCTGGAGTTTTTTCTATTTTCCTTTTTGTCATTTTACTCTCTCTCTCCCTCTCTTGCAGGATTTTGTGGTCACCGGTTTGACTCATACAGGAGAGAGGAAATTATTCTGTGAGAATCCAAATATAGCATACGGCTTTACGATTAGAATTTTTTTTTCCTTTTCAATAAAATGAACAGCTGACCTGAAACAAGCAGGAAATAAGAAAATACCCCCAGGTGTAAGCGTCTGCAAGTTTGAGATCTTAGTATACCTGGTTTATGTTGTGATATTGTCATAATTTTGTAATAACCCTAACCCTATAGGTGTAATGTATTTCATATCATTGTTTTGTGATTTTTGGGATCATTTTGTGCATTATACACAGGTCCACTAACAAATACTATGGTCAAAAATATATATATATGGTATGGAATATTTGTTTAGAATGTTGGTGGGTAAATTAGGCAATAAGTGAATATTCAGAGGCAGCATCTTAGGTGTATGAATCTGAGCAATTTGAGATGTGAAAAACTTGTACTCCATTTGACCACTTCAATAAGGTGTTAATAGACTTAGACTTAGACTTCCTTTATTGTCATTACACAGACACACACAATCACTGCATACCATCACCCCCCCTGAAAAGACCTGCACCATCACAAATCCTTGCACTTGACTCTTTAGCTATTATCAGCACATACTTAAACATTCACTCATTGCCTAATATTTCTAATCCACTGAAATGTGTATCATTGTAATGAAATAATCAAAATGATGACCTCTTCATCTGTCAGTGATCAAACTTATATATAACGTTGTACTCAGAATGATACACACTTCTGGCCAAATGTTTTTACACAATTAAATGTGATTTATTTGTTGATAATAGCCTTTTAATCATCCTTTGGTGTACTTAAAAAACACGTGAAATTAAAATAATAATAATAATAAAAATGCAGTGTTGGCAACACATTTGGCCACAAATATTCAAACAGAGGATACAAATAAGAATGTATTATCTTTCTGGTACTTTCTTTGTTATTATTAACTTCTTTTTGTTTAGTCTTCTTTATTGAGTCTGCCGTTTTGTCATATTTCTGCCATACTTCCATAAAAAGCAACACAGTTCCTGATAGATAAAGAACTAAAAAAAAATAAACTCCTCTTCTTTCAGCTGATCACAATTGAATCATTTAACCTTAATATGGTTAATCGGTCAGCCACTGTTATTCCAATGGCCTGTTCAATTTACATGAAGTAAATGTCTGACTGTCCTTCTTGAGGGACTGTTTCGGGAGTCTCATGACCCCGATGAGTAATGACAGAAACTGCCAGGTTCTGACAAGAATGAAGGGAAAAGGGAAAAGTACATAAATGTAATCATGCGGCCACCCTAAAGGCTAAAAGCACTGCAGATATCACATGCGTGTCATTGTCTTCTCATTGTGTCTCTGTCAGATTAATTTTATTTTGCCTCTCCAGACTGTTGTGGTACTTTCTTTAAATATTGATGAGCTTTGAAAATCAGTCTCCAGTAAGACGTTGGAGCTAATTACTGGCATACATGGTAGTTTCCTCTTCTGCAGAGTGACAGATGCATTTTTATGAAGGAAATCATGACATCCACTTATCAACAAAAAGAAAAAAGGAAATGGCTTTCATTTCTACAGAATTATCAGGCTGCCGTTTTTTTTTAGGAAATTACACAACAATCAAAGACATGCAGAGGGGAATTAGAATATAGCCTGTATTATTTGAATGGAAGCATTAAAACACAGGCCTTTTTGGTATACATCGATCATGTGAATGTATCAGGAAAATAAACATGAAAGTATCATGAAACAAATAGTCTCACCAGGATAAAAAGTGCCATTTGGATTTAACTAAGTAAGTAGTTCAAATCCTTCCATTCGATATTAATTATAATGATTACTAAAATGTTTGAGCTGCAACAAGTTCTTTATCCGCAGCTGATGCAGTGAGTAGTTTGTCATGTATTGAATGACCATCAGTTTGATAGACTCTAAAGATTGGATTGACTCAACGGAAAAAGGTTACGTGATCTGATGAGTCATGCATAGTAGAGTATAAGCCTGTGAGGGCAGTTTTATACACATTCTTATATAAGGAGTAAGCTCTAATGTGTGTTTTGATTGCATAAGTATTGCATAAATTAGGTTGCAATCAATCCGGAAGTAATCAAGTTTAAAACTAAACGGTGTCTGTGTGTGTATGTGTATATGTATGTATGTGTGTGTGACTTATTCTTTGACCAGGTCATGCTATGTACAACTATACAGTAAAAGCCAGTACGGAGTCTAATCAGTCTACACATGTTATGTTACGTGTTCTGCATACTTTTAAAATTTGTATTTCTGCTGAAATGATTAATTCAGCCACGACACCTACTGCTCCACTCCTCCCGTTGTCTGCACTTGTTTTTGTAGAGAAAGAAGCATGTACTATAAGCCCTCTCATCGTGAGTCTCTACTGTCATGTGACCGTGTAGAGAATCACTGGATACACACATTTGGAGGCTTATCAACACCCAGTCTTCTGTGTTTCTAGCTTCTTATTTATAGAATATATAGAGGACATTTTCTTTGATTTTACCATGATTTGCACTGAGAATAAATTTCTATTTTCAGAAACCAGGTTGAGAAGGCACACCATTCCATTAAAAATGTATAAAAACAAAGACAATGATGTATAAAATATTAAGAGTCATTAAAAAACAAAGGGGAACTTTATGTGGCAAATCCCCAAAATCAGCTACACAGCTCTTTTTTTCTTTTTTTTTTTTTTATCAAAATAGACAAAAACTAAGCTCTGTAAGAATCCTAGTTACCTTGCAGACAAGCCATCTCACCTCATTAAAACACTACTGTTTGAGTCAAGAGTTCAAAGGGCAATGTGGGAAATCAAATTTGATCGTGGAGTGTCATATTGTTAAAGTTGAAGCTGGAAATAAAGTCAACTCTGGACATGACAAAACCAAGCTTAAAACACCTAATGTTTAGCTGCTGAAGCTTATACATGTTTCATGAATGCAGTGGCTAAAAATACATACACAGCTGTATGTTGAAGAGAAACTAGCACGGCAGAGATGAGTTTCTTTGAAATTTCCGGTCAGGTGAACCCTTGTGGTGAATTTCAAAACAAGCGAATATCTGAATAAAACTCCTTTCTGAAAAAAAATTTCCTCTGCACTCGAAACCCTTGGCGTTCACCTACCTCTCTGTGGTGTCACAGTTTCATTTTTGCCTCTCACTGTGCAGCGCAGTTGACTCGCATGGACTGTAAGGACAGTTTCTTTGCCAAATCCTCCTGCACTCGTAAGACAGTTGTTCAAAGGTCACTGACTATAGTGTATCTAAATGTGCGCAGCTACTTTATTGCTCTCTGTAGTAAATAGCAACACCATGACCTATATAACCAAGGTACTGTGAGATACAAAGCTAATCTCTTCATTAATCTGCACTAAAGGCTGCCTTTCTCATTGATATATGTTATAAAGTATAGTATAGTTATACTGTCTTGATGTCCTGTTGTGGCGAGGGTGAGGGTTGGGGTGTGTGTGTGTATATATATATATATATATATAAAATGTACCCAAATTGTGCTTAATTTTTTGTGTCAGATTTTTTTTTAGACAGACAGGTTTTTTGGAAATGTAAATTTACAGAGTGCAAAAATAACACTGTGCGTGGTATAAAAAACAAAAACCTTAACGTAAATATATCACAATGACACTGTCCACTCCCCTTTGTCCCACACTCATTACCCCACCCCGCAGTAGGGGCTACAGATGAAAGATTACACTCATTATTAATGCTAAAACATCCAGGTAAAGTTTGCGTGTTTCCTTTTTTTTTTTTTCTTTACCCAGAAATACTATAGAACCTAAGATCCCTGGGGGACTCCTCAATGTTCCAGTTCTTAAGAATAAATTTGTTTAGTCACAACGTACCACAGCAAGCAAGATAAAACACCCCCAATCATGTGTGATGTTCAATGAGCTGATGTCACTGAAAGTGTACAATATGAATATTTCAGCTTGTTCTGAGTTAGTGTTTAGCATAATTGTGTTCGCGAATGTTTGTGCTTTCTTTGTGTTAACATGGTTAAACATCTTCAACAGGCCTTCAGAGCCTAAACTAAACAAAAAAAATCTGTCTGATAAAAGTTGTCCACAAAGAAAGATCAGAATAAATGAAAACTACACATGGAAATTAATACGAAAATAATAAGTATTGTTTTATACTCAACAATATGCAAACTACCTTGTGTTTACACAGCAAAACGATAAAGAAACCGTGAGATATACTGTGTGTGGGTGGGCAAGTCATGTTTCCTAACTTCCTCTTTAAAAAAGGCGCAAAAAGTGTAGTTCTCGAGAGCATGTTGTGGTCAGCATAAGGAGGAAGGGGCCCATAAGGAGAAGGGCTTCCCTCATTTTCATAACCCCCCCCTCCTATATTCCCTGCATACAGTAAGAAATATATTTCCATTGTGATGCACCAGTTCACTTTTTTGCGATTTTCAGTCTCATTTGTCAGTGATTACCGAGATTCCTTGGTTTCATTATGTATTTCCTTCCCTTTGGTAAACCCTTTTTAAAAACAAAACAAAGAAAAAAAACAACCAAAAAAAACCTACTGCCAGACATTTGATCTTATATAATTGTGACTGGGTCCTGCATAAAGTTTTTTTTGAGACTCTTTGTGCCCTCGTCTCTTTGACATCTGTTTCCAGTGGCTACATTTGCATGGTGTGGACACGTGTAAATACAGCCACATGATGTAATACACATCCGTCAACCAGTTGGCATGTTTAGACTGGACCCATTAACTCTGGAAGAGGGGGGTTGACTCCATGGGTCAAGTAATAGTAGGAGTTTATTATAGGATTTAATCAAATGGTGTCGAGGATACTGTGATGTATGTGGCATAAAGTGAAGTTAACCTGTAAATAAGTCTTTTCCTTGCATAAGCAGTTCTTTGGGGACCGCATCTGAAAGAAAAATGGCTTGTTTTCTGTTGTAGATGCTATGCTGAGGGTTGTGTGAACTGTGAGCCTGCTGTTTGCTGAGACAGGCACCTTTGTTGTTTAAGTAACTGTTAAAAATCGCAAATCAGATCAAATCAGAGCTCTGAAGGCTCCCATCTGGTCCAATGGTATCGAAACCTTCACAACATGCCACATGTATTTTCATAACGAGTAATGGCAATAATTATTAACTGCAAAAAGCAACAACTTCATAATGGCCAATGTTAAACCAGATGTTAATTCATTGAGAATTAAAAATAATTAATATATAAAGTAAAAAATAAGTAGCTGGATAACTCAGTTGGTAAGGAACCAGGCTGGTGCATAGGGGATCCAGGTTCGATTCCCGGGATGAGCGTCCAGTGTGGGTACTTGGGTAAGACCCTTCACGCTGCTGCCATCAACTGTACTAGCAACAATGTCCCATTGTGCCGGTCCCAAGCCTGGAAAAATACAATTATTGTGTCTGGAAGGGCACACCTTGTCATTTTTTTGACAACTTCATTTAAAATCAAGGTGTTTTTTTGTAGAGACTTATAATAAGCTGGAAAATAGATGTATAAAAGTTATGCCAAGCACAGAACAGAACCACTGGGATACATTGATTATTATCAATAGTCATTTTGAATGTAAAAACAAAACAAAAAGGCGAAAAACCCCCGAGAAATTCTCAGGCACCAAACTAAACCGGCCTAAAAGGCTACAGTATACCTCCGATCTCCATGTATTTCACATTGAAATTAAAGCTAATTAAAAACAAAACATCATAATGCAAATAGAGCATAATGGTCATTAATTGGACTGTCCGCAACAAAATATGAGTCGTAACGGCCTGAAACTTTACGTTCAGTCCTAAATGTCATTTAAATGTTCAAAGTTAAACACTTAAGGATGCCTCGAGGTAACACTTAGTCTTGCACTCAGGTTGGAGTGTTCTGAAAAGCTGTAATAAGGACAGTAGGTGTGGTAGTTGGACAGTGGGGGTGTAGGGATCCATGTGTCCAAGAAATGCACCGTCCTATCCCAAATGTTTTATCTTTTTGTAAATAAAGGTCAGCAATTATACTATGTAAATACGATCAAATCCTCTGTACACAACATAGATCAATTTTGGCCTGGAGCGATCTATTTTATTCAAATTATTTAATTATTATTTTACTATGGCATTTTAATGTGTTGTTTTAATGTGCATTTATTTTTAATGTGTAAACACTACTGAGAGGTGTGAGAGTAGTATTTGATATTTGTGGAAATCAAATATTCTTACTTATCCAGACTATACCCGGGTTACAGTGGGTGAGCCAGATTGCTTCATCCAGAAAAATTTCAGTCAGGATACACGACGGCATCAGTTCAGAAATTATTAAAAGCATTTTTTTTTATCAAATGTTTTTGTATATTTTTATTATTCAAGAACAAACATTACATTGAACAATATGAAACAATGGGAGAAAAAAATATTTACAAACAAACGGAAACAACGACAAAACTACAGATACCCATTTCCCTCCCCATGCGTCTCTTTTTCAATTTCTCAGCCACCAATGTCCAGAGTTGATCTTAGAACTGTCCATTCCCATCACCCTTGCACTGGAGAGTTCTAGATAGATGATACCAAGATAGGTTAGTATCCATTCGGTCAGAGGGAGTTTTTCAGGAAATTTCCATCTTATAAAAGCAATTTCCTGATATATTATTCTTTTTTTTTTTACCCTCACTTGTTCCTCAGTGTATAAATGATGGGCATAGATAAACAGTGCAACATTTGAGAACAGCTGCACAATCACTAAGAAAAGTTGGTCTTGTGTAAATACTGGGATGTATCACCTCCAAACAGGACCCGACTGTGAAGTTTATACAGCTTGGTGTCTGACGTGCAGAAGGCAAAGGGTCTTTGTAGGCAATTCTTATCCACGACACTCACCTTTGGCCATATAAAAGAAGCAGCTCATACACAGAAACATGGACTAAAGGTTGTTTTTGTCATCTGTGACTTGTGATCTCGACCACATGAACATGCATGAAGCGTGCTGAAAAACAGAAGCTGTTCCACTCTTCATCTTCATGTGTTTAGGGATCACTTGTTTCCTTGTGAGTGAATTGTGTATTTTACAACAATCTTAATAACAATAAAATTCTCTATAGTAGAACTATCATTATTAACAAATTGTTTCTAAATCATTAAGAGTTTTCTGGTGAAGGGGTCAGTCTATACTGTATGTACCACCATCAAAATCAAAAAAATTCTAATGTGAATAATTAAATTATAATGGAATTGATATTTCTTTTAAAAAATTTTCAAAAGTCATCACAATAATACTAAAATGTAAAATGCTTTATAAAAGATAAGATAAGATAGAACTTTATTGATCTCACCATGGGGAAATTTGTGTGTTACAGCAGTAAAAATCCACAGCAGAGGATAAGAGCAGACAGATATACATCAATTGAATTCTTGTACTACATACACAGTATGCATTTGTGGATGTGTTGTGGCATGTGTAAATAAATAAACCTGTAAACACGCATAAGCAAAGCATATATACATACATCCATACATGTACATTCCTACATACATGCCTGCATTTACTGTATATATGTGTGTGCAAAAAGATATACAAAAGTCATTCTAAATACAGAACAGAATAAAACTGATGCATTGATTATTTCTGATTTTCATTTTGAATGAAAACAAAACAAAACAAAACAAAAACAGTCTGAACAAGAAAAGAACCCGACCAAAACGAAAAATCACCCTGAAAATTCTCAAAAACCAAACTAAACTGCAGTTTGCACATAAACTATTTGATTTTTTAGATTTTTACTTTCTATCTCATGATGTCATAGACATATGTGAGATACACTGCCCAGCCAAAAAAAAAGAGTCACCACTGTGAAATGAGCCATGCAGTACACTAACAATATGCACATGAAGTATTGTCTGTTTGTGTTTGTGTGTGAGTGTGTGCGTGTGTGTGTGTGCGTGTGTGTGTGTGTGTGTACTGTAGTAGAGATGCAAAGCATTGACCTAACAGGGTTAGTTTGATGTGAGTAAGAAGAAAAGACAGCTGTGTGGCAAAAACACATCTCTGACCAGGCTCAGGCCGTCGACCTGCTGTAAACACCACAGGATTTCTATTTGACTTGGAGGACATTTATAAAAGAGGTGAAGAGCCTATGGCTGCTGACCACATCCACTGGCCACTCAAGTGTCAAAATGGGATAAGAGCTCAACACTGCATCACTATAACACTGGTTCACAGGTGAAAAAGTTCCACAATAAAAGTAGTGAAATTTGATCATGTGTGAGTCACCAATAAAGAAAAGTCAGGTCAAAATCAATGATTTTAAAAAGATACAGTCTTGTGGTCAAAATTGAGAACTAACCAAAGAATGGATTTTACTAAGAGGGAACATTTGCCTCAGAGGATCTACTCCAAAACACTGTATATACTTTCACATTACAGGTTGTAGTGGGACAATATTAAACTTAAATTGTACATAAACCAATATGTATGTGGAATAACACTTTATCACATGAATTAAACACATCAATAAACCAGGATTTTGTCTTTTATTTTCCAAATTATTTTGTTTAAATGTGTAACATTTAGCATATTCCAGCTCAGAAACAGATATAATTTCTAAAAAAAACAAAACTCGCAGAAAAGTATAATTCATGCTTTTTTTCTTTTTCTTATGAATAGACAGCAAAGATACAACTTGTGTGTTACTGATCGGCTATATTTATTGATTTGACCTCAATGTTAAATGATTAAACTAATTGCATTTGGAATCCCTGTAATAATAAATACGATACCTATAAAGCATTTAGATTCTTTATCTATTCTCCATTTCTTTTTATCCTCACTTGAACCTCGATTTGCGAATGACAGGCACAGATAAACAGTGCAACATTTGAGAACAGCTGCACAATCACGAAGGAAAAGTTGGGTCTTGTATAAACACTGAGGTGCATCACCACCAACCGGGACCAGACTGTGAAGTTTATACAGCTTGGTGTTTGACATGCAGGAGGCAAAAGGCCTTTTTGCGCAATTCTTATCCACGACACTCTCCTTTCGCCGTATAAAAGAAGCAGCTCATACACAGAAACATGGACTGGAGGTTGTTGTTGTCGTCTGGGACTTGTGATCTCGACCGGAACTCCCTCTGCAACCGGGAACATGCACGGAGCTGTTGCACTCTTCGTCTTCATGTGCTTGGCCGCTGGTGCCAGTGCAGAGCATCACAAGCGCTGTCGTATGTTTCACAGTTTTCCTCTATTGTTCTTTAACAGTCAGTGACGCACACTAAGGACACGCAGTCAACATTCTATCAGCACGTACAAACTTTTTCCCACGTTTCTCTTTCAGATTCCCCAAACATTACTGGACTCATGGCTGTGGTAAGTTTTCTAAAAATTTCATTCCAAACCACCATTGAAGCAGAACGATGAAGGTTTTTTTTGTTTTGTTTTTTTGGGGGGTATAACACCAAACTTCTTTCATTCTCAATGAAACCAGATGTCCCTAAAGGGTGAAAATATAGCATACGGCTCTATCACGTATGACTCCACAGCCAACAAACTTCGGTTCAGATCCAATGAAAGCATCCTGACAAACCGGTCAGAGGGTTTGGATGTCCTGATGTTTTTTGAAGAGGTAACTCACATCTTGTTATAACAAAAGTACTTATTCCCCAACAATCCATTTATGACCTAATGTTTGTTTGTTTTTTTCTACCACGGCTCTGTCGCCATCTGGAAGAGGATATTCTATCGGATTGACAGTAAAAGTCAGAGTTGTGTGAGAGAGTCACTGCAATTGACAGAGCACCCCCTGAAGATTCCTGATGACGCCAAGTATTTTTGCACGTTAACATCTGGGAGTCGAACTATTGAAGGGGAAGGAATAAAAGTCAATGTGTGGACAGGAACGCTGTCAGACAAGAAAGGTAGACGAGATGCAAGAAACTATAAATTTAAAAAAAGTCTGAAGTCTGACAGCCGTATTGATTGTTTTCGTTTTTTCCTCTTCTTCAGAGCATTACTCTATGTCTGTGACCATGGGATGTTTGCCTCTGAGCACATTCTACTTCACTGGGCCCACATCAGCCTTGTTCAGGTTTGAGATTTATTTATTTTAAAGTATTTACCGAGTAGGATACATTTACAATATAGTCTGCACACACTTGTGCTGCAACGAATCTGTATGTAATTCTGCTTTTATTTGATTACAGCCTCTTGGATGTTGACTATGAAATCAAGGACCCGGATCTCCTTGTCGTGCCCTCCTTCTGTGAGAAGCAGCCTTTAGAGGACATGCCTGAAGGGAAAGTAAACAGTTTCTTTCATGAATTGATGTAGATGAACACACTACAACATCTCCAATCTAAGAACTCCAGACGTCTCTCAACTCATGTGATGCCAGTTTTTTTTTTTTGCACGACACTGCACAGCGTTACAACTGTTTGATCTCCAACTGCCCTGAAGATATGGTTTTGAATGGATCACATTGTACATAAACACACCAATGTACATGTCACAGACATGACATGGAAATAATCGGCAAATTTACGGCTGATGGATTTTCATGTTGGTACAGCTTACAAAACCTGTAAGGTGTTATTGATGGAACAATAAAATGTCAAAGTTGTAAAAGGTGTTAATACTCATCATTTATCCAAGTTTGGTTCCTTGTGAAGAGTGTAGTTTTGACAAAAATCTTAGAATAACTGTAGCCATTTGGCCATTTCTATTAACAAATTGTTTAAAAATGTATCACAGTTTTCTGGTCAAGAGAAAAGTATGTATACCACCATAAAGACAGATCAGAAATCATAAATTTAAAAAAAACATGACATAGTCATTATTCTTTATTATATTTGTCAAAGAACAGACTGCTTTTTCATATTAATGCAGAAGCATGGATTTGGTCTGTGATTGATGATTTCCAGAATGCCTCTGAAAATGAAGCTCATTTTACCAGTTCTTTGTATACCTCTGACAAGCTAGGAACATTTGATATTGAGGTTTTTCATTATGACAAACCTTTGATAACAGAGGTAGGCTCAGTTTTAACAACTGAGGTTGGAGCTTTTTTTTTACTTGCACAAGCCAGATATATATCTTAGTACATGAATATATAGATATAGGCCAGCGGTGACAGCACTTTTAAGTGAAGGATTAGGGTAAGCATCTATCAGCCTATATATTAATTTCTTCTTGACAATTAATATATGTTTTGCCAGAGCTTAGCATACTAAAAAAAAAAAGTGGTTGTGGACATTTTGGCAATTCAAAGTAAGGTGATTATCCAACTGCATCTAAAAATCAGTGGATAAATAAAGTCAGTCATAACACCTTTACCTACATGAAATGGATCACTTCAACAAATTCTAATTTTCATCTAAAACACAACTAACTTGTTAAAAATGTTCTTCCTGATAAGCTTTATAATAGATGCCTAATGTTTTCTCATGCTCATAACTTCTCCTCTGATCTGTGTGTTGGTCCACTTTTTATTTGCTATATGTAACGGTGAACTATAAAGAACATGTAGTGAACCATAAAGAAAATGTTCTGCCATAGAAAAAAAGCGTGTGATCTAAATAAGTCATTCTTCATCATGTTTTGTAGACTGAGTGAGAGGCAGACGGTCTCTGACAGGATACAGCTCTAACATGCAGTACACGTGTTCAGCCGACAGGTGGTAGGTGTGAGCCACATTGATAACGAAAATACAAACTACCTTGCTATGTTAGCCACAAGGAGCCTTTTAACGTTAGCCAGCAAATAAAAGTGTTATTTTAGCGACTTGCAGAATGACAGCTTTCACAGACAATTAATGAGCGATCTACCTTTACGAAGCAAGCGACATCTGGATTTTTTTGGTTTCAGTGCGTCTCTGATTTTAAGAGGTAAGTTGTAAAATGGCGGATAGCTAACATCCAAGGGAGTTTGTCATTGATGCTACTGTACGTGTTAGCTCGCCAGAGATTTAACTCTAATGTTAGACATTAACATAAGTTATCTAAATCCCGAGATGTTATTTACCGATACATTAAAACGAACTTCTTAAATAACTGACTTCAACGACTAGCGCTATAAGTTTGTGATCCCGTTGGGCAGCTTATGCTAACGGTGATGCTAGTTTAGCTAGCAGCTGTGCAGCCGTTTAAAATGGATCGCAATCACGAAGTGAAACTTTATCTTAACGTTGGAAGTTCGGCACAATAAAAGCGTTAAGGACATTGAGTTGCCTAAGCTGACTATTGTTTCAGCGAACATCGCATATTATCAAGATTTAAGTCGCTTTAGCTGGAGAGCTGCGCGGCCGTCTGTGGTGAAGACGGCACGTCAGGAGGAGCTGAGACGAGTGGATGAGCAGTTGACTCGGAAACATCTGGAGCTACTTGGGCTTGAAGTTCGGAAGTATACAACTGCGCGTGCCAGAATACCTGTTTTAAGGATCCACTCATTTTACGCAAATTTTAACTTTAGTTTCTACAATCTAACAATCGAACACTTTCCGATCACGCTTCCAATAAAGTTGTATTATAGCGCAGACTTCTTAAACCCTGTATGCTTTTGGATGTAGCTTCCTCTTCGGTTAACTAAAATGTGCACGTCACCAGCTGATAACAAGTCAGTTTTTCCTTGACTCGTTTCATTTTGGAGACTTTTGAGGTTTTTCAAAAGAAGGCTCGTGATGTGTAAACACGCCCACAGACGCACGCACGCACGCACGCACACACACACACACACACACACGGACACACCCCACTCCCTGGTAATGTCGACGGTAGCATTTCTGAATAAAGTACTCATAATCAGCATGTCTTATTTTTAGTAGTCTGTCACGAGGAAACCCATAAAATATGATGTAAGTTTGCGTTATATATATGTATATATCCTGTACAATTCATTCCCAATGTCACCGTTTAGATCTTATTATGCACTGTCGACTAAAGGCTTTCTTGTAACCTTCCTGCAAACTGGGCATTACCTTTGTTTACTGCGCACCACCCTCAGTCTGCTTCTATGGAGTGGGTGGGACAGATGTTCCAAAATTATGGGCATCCTTAGAGTTACCATCGGTCCAGGGTTTTTCAGGTCTTCGGTTGTCTTGTGCTGAACTAACAGTGACTGATGAGAGTCAAAGTTATGAGCTCTGAGATGTGGCAATAAGGAGGCCAATGAACTGTGTTTTTTTTCATATAATTGATAGTTTTTTCATGCAGCTGAAAGTCATGTGTTTATTGAGTTAACAGCCTTATTTCCATATACTGATACAAGTGGCAGGCTGTGCATTTGGCACCCGGACCTTCAGTGGGGACTCACTTAACTTAACACACCTCTTAATACCACCATGATGACATCACAATTCTCGAAACCATCATTACTAGGAAAGAGAAAGCAAAGTATAGTGTGGCATTATAGAGAGAGAGAGAGAGAGACATTTGGTGTATTGATGGTGAATATCATTATTACTAAAGCATGACGCCCAGTTAAGACAACTCCAAATTTATTACACTACAACCTCAGCTGTTCTATGTACATCATCTGGGCAGTTCAGAATCAATATTCATATAATAACATGACAGACACATGAAAATAAGACTTCATAGTCCATTCATGCAGAATAAGCAGTATATGATGGAATTAATGTACTGGCTCTCAATAGGAGGCTGAATGTTGTAGTAAAATACCAAAGTGTGGAGGCACTAACCAGTTATTAAATGTGTTAATAAGGTTATATTTTGATCATAATTATAAAAAAAGAAATCCTCATATCTAATATATCTGTTTGGAGTAGGAAAAAGAACTTTCAAAAAATATTGTCATCAGCATAGAATGTTTGGTATTCTCTGCATTGTTTTTGTCTTGTATGCTTGGAATATTAACTTCTAAAACTTTGCCATTATTTTTTTTATTGCAGAAGAGATTTCAAAGCAGTCAAAGCAAATATCATTGTCTTACCATGTTTTTTTTCTTTATGAAATAAAACTTCATTTTCTCGTTTCCTCATTGTTACTAAGACATACATACACACATACATACATACCGTTATTACTAAAGCAAGAAGTCCAGTTAAGACAGCTCAAAACTATTACACTATAACCACAGCTGTGCTCTGTACATCATCTGGAACAGTTCAGAATCAATATTTATTTAATAACATGACAAAAACATAAAAAAGTTCATTAAAAACATCGTAGCCTACTCATGCAGTATGTGCTCCTTATTTATGTACAAAAATATACACAAAAATTCAACCTCTTTTCTATCAAGTACTACAGGAAAACGTCTGTTTCTCAGTCATAGGGGTGATCTGAAATTTCCCCGTGTGGGACTAATAAAGGTGTAATAAAGGTGTAATCTAATCTAATCTGTGTATTTGAGTTCCATCATTAATTCCGTATTTATGGCCATGGAGGCCAATGCTCAAGCAGCAGAAACATTCGAAACCACGTGCAGAAAACTGACGAATTGGTCATGTGACATTAATTTCTACCTTAAACAGGACATCTCAGTATATACATTGAGGCTATTACTTCAAACAAAGTTTCTTTACCATGAGGACTCCACACATGGAATACCTGCAGTGCATAGAAGCAGCTACATTTCCCATAAGCAGTTTTACAAACACCCAAATATAGTATATTTGGACAAACTAATTTCTTTGACAGCCTTTATTATTGGCTCACTGTTCAATTATAATGACTCCTCACATGTTGGGTAAAAGTGTTCAGAGTTGTCTTAGGAGACTTAAATCTGTCTTCAGAGGTGGATGTCAGTTCATTGCACGTATAATGGAATTAATCTACTGCCTCTCAATAGGAGGCTGAATGGTGTAGTAAAATACCAAGGTTTGGAGGCACTAACCAGTTATTAAATGTGTTAATTAGGCCATATTTTGATCATAACTCTATTACAAAAAGAGACCCTCATATGTAATATATCTGTTTGGAGTAGGAGTAAGAACACTTTCAAAAATATTGTCATCAGTATAGAAATATTTGATAGTCTGTCCATTGTATTCGTCTTGTATGCCTTGCAGTATTAACTTCTAAAACTTTGCCATTATTGTTTTCATTACTGAAGAGATTACAGAGCAGTCAAAGCTAATATCATTGTGTAACCATGTTTTTTATTAAATAAAACGTGCTTTTCTCATTTTCTCAGCGTTATTTAGACATACATACATACTTACATACAATTATTACTAAAGCAAGAAGCCAATTAAAAAAACTCCAAACTATTACACCACAACCACAGCTGTGCCATGTACATCATCTGGAACAGTTCAGAATCAATATATAATAACGACAAAAACACAAAAAAGGAATCTAAAAAAAGTGATATCAGTACCATCAAATCAAATATTGTTTTTTTTTAACGAAATAAAACTTCCTTTTTTCATTTTCTCAGTGAGGTAGTGTGCTTTGTAATTCATATCCAGGGTACCCCTCAGAGCATAGTATTTCCCTCTGAGTCATACGATTTGTTGAAGAAATTCTGTTCTCAGTTTCATGTTACAGTCTCCTTCTAGTCATTCACTAAATGATTGTGATTTTTCTTTTTTTTTCAGGTGGATCTGAAAACCTTGTTTGTCAACAAATGCAGTAGAAGCACCTATTCTAATAGCTCTAAAAAATGTTAAAGAAATGATAGCAGCACAGGATTTACACACAGATTATCAGTTCCCTCAGTAAGTCACTAACGTTTGTTGTCACTATGAAGGATATAAATGATGTTCTTTTTTTATTTTCAGTTAAATGAATGTCAATGTTTTATTTGTACTAACCAGGGTTTTCTGTTATTCACTAAATTGGAATTTAGTGTCAGTGTCATCATTGAGCACATTTCTTATTTATTTCTTTGAGATATTTCTTTAATATTGTCAATATCATAGCTTGAAGAAGATATAATGTATTGGTTTTAGTCAAAGGACAACAGAATGTAAGGCCACCATAATCATGGGAAAAACCCTGCTAATATAACATTATTGTATGCCTTATGTGCCATTTTCATTCTGTTTTGTGATTTATATTGACTTTTTGTGCATTACACAGAGAGTCAGAGTCTCAGTTTTCTTCAGATACTGACCTTGAGGATCCTGACGGCAAAAATGCAAAGACAAGGAAAGGAATGGTATGTTGTTTTTTTGTTTGTTTGTTGTTTGAAGCATAATGTAATGTATTGTCATTGTGCTCATTTTTAATTTGGACCACAGGGATTTCAGTCAGCAGTCTTTTTCAGCATATATAGGGTTGAAATGAAAGAAATGCCCTCAACTGGTTTCCATTACATCATTGTCACAGAGGAACACTCATATTACACGTATGACAGCTATGTTTAGTTAATGATATACACTATCATGACCGAAACATTCTTTTTTAATTGTGTCATTTTCCCCAAAAGGCCGCCAGGAAGGGAAAGAATTTGTTGGCAGACAAGACCACAGGTGGGGGAGCTGGACAGGGTCCTGGTGTTGGCTGGGTGAACGGCCATCATCGGGAGAATGGGATGGAGAATATGACACTGTTTGAAGTGGTCAAAATGGGGAAGAGCGCCACACAGGTGAGGAGGTTTACTGATGTCCAACAATATATCTAAAAAATAATATAATAATAATAACATATAACGAGTTGCCATGACCCACTCATCAATATTTTTGGTCTATATTTCTTGGGATTGCTTCAGGGTATTGTCTGTTGTAAAACAAGTACGTTCCATATCTTTTTTTAGTCGGTTGTTGACGATTGGATCGAGGCCTACAAACACAACAGAGACATCGCTCTCTTGGACTTAATCAACTTCTTCATCCAGTGCTCTGGCTGTAAAGGTAACTGAAGCACTTCAAAATACATTGACAACAAAACCTATATACTCAGTGTTGCTGTGTTTGCCGTTTATTTTTTGCCCCATAGGTGCCGTGAGTGGCGAGATGTTCAGAAATATGCAGAACTCTGAGATCATTCGAAAAATGACGGAAGAGTTTGATGAGGTAGTGCATTCTGCCTTTCTCAATGAGTGTAAAAACATCCTTTCATATAATAGAGGAATGGACATAAATCTCTGCAGCTGTAGATGCAGTGCTTTAAAGAGGCTCTATTCTGGCTGATGTACAGGGAAAAGGTATAAATAACACGGTGATATCCTTGACCTGGATCTAATACACGGCCTTTTGTTTTCTAACAGGACAGCGGCGATTATCCATTAACTCTGTCTGGGCCACAGTGGAAGAAATTCAGACTAAGCTTCTGTGACTTCATCGCTGTGCTTGTGCGTCAGTGTCAGTACAGCATCATCTATGACGAGTACATGATGGACACAGTCATCTCCCTGCTCACAGGCCTGTCCGATTCACAGGTCAGGGCTTTTAGACATACAAGCACACTAGCAGGTAAGTGTCAGTGTGACCTTTAAACTCCACTTCTACATGTTCCTCCTCCCTCATTTGGTGCGAGGTCATTGTACGTTTTCTTCAGAAACTGTCATTCCATCACGTATGCATCTTGAGCATTTGCTTTCTTTGCCAGCCATGAAGCTGATGACAGCTCTGGTGAATGTTGCTCTGAACCTGAGCATTAATATGGACAACACACAGAGACAGTATGAAGCAGAGAGGAACAAGGTCGTTGCAAAAAGGGCCAATGATAGGTTGGAACTCTTGTTACAAAAGCGAAAAGAGGTAAGAAGTGAAGAGATTTTAGCCATCTATAATTACTACACTTAGCTGTTATTCAAAATCAATGTAAAGGTGTGCATTGCTCAACTATGCATTATGGGAGAATGATACATCTTTTCTCACTGTAAACTACCCTCATGAAAGACTAAAAATTCATATTGATCATTATGAATTATTTAAATTACACATAGTGTGGAATGACCCCATACTCACTGCCCTGCTGTTATGCCGACACCATAATGATAAAGGCACACCACATACTGTACAGTCCCTTAAAAGCACAACAGAAACAGAAAGGACAGAAAATTACAAAAATACAAATAGATGCTGCGTTTGTTTTCATTAAAAAAAGATTTCTCTTTGAATGCTTTCAGCTCCAGGAAAATCAAGATGAAATTGAAAACATGATGAATGCGATTTTCAAAGGAGTGTTTGTTCACAGATATCGGTATGTGAATTCTCATTTCTTAAACACTATATGACCCAGATGAGTTTTGTGGCTTGTGTCCTTGTGCAAGGACTCTTGCTCTAGTCTGAACATGAAATCTTTCGTATTTGATTTTTGGCTTTTGGTGCCACCTTGTGTTAAGTTGCTGTAAGTGCTAGAAGAAGCCCGAGTGACGGCCCATTGAGTCCCACTAAAGCCCTGACTGTTCAGCCAAGGGGTTATTATATGCCTTTTGACTAATTTTAATACAGTACTTTATTTCCGTGTTTTTTGTTTTTTTTTTTTACCAGTGATGCCATCGCAGAAATCCGAGCTGTTTGCATTGAAGAGATTGGAGTATGGATGAAGTTGTACAGTGATGCCTTCCTCAATGACAGTTACCTGAAATATGTCGGTTGGACAATGCATGACAAGGTGAGTTTACTATTACTGAACAGTGTAAGCAAACAGGACTCTTATTCCTTCACTTTAAATGGATGCAGTGTTATTGGAAGAATACATTGTCATTTATTTGAGTCCGCCATATGGTACTAGTGAAAAAGCCCCAAAAAACACTTCGATTGCAATCTGACTCACGTCTGACACCTTTTATGAATTCACTTTGTGATTCCTTGTATGAATTCGCTTTGTGACTTCAGCAAGGTGAGGTGCGGCTGAAGTGCCTGACTGCTCTGCAAGGCCTCTACTACACCAGAGAACTCGGCACTCGACTGGAGCTCTTCACAAGTCGATTCAAGGTGAGGCAGCATCTACACCACTTCTTCAGTTACTTAAGAATACTTATGCATCAGTGAGAATGCAAATGTTCTGTATTTATATCGGTGTTCCTGCAGGTCCTCAAGAAGTCTAAAATATAATCGGAATTTTAACATATGAATCATAATCATCTTCAAACATTAAAACCTGCAGAAACCCTGCTATAAACGCCTTTCTGATGAGTACTGAGTGCGCCAGGTCCTCATATGACAATCAATGTGAAAATGTATCTGTTATTGACAGGATCGTATTGTGTCTATGACACTGGACAAGGAATATGATGTTGCAGTGCAAGCCATTAAACTTCTAACACTTGTTTTACAGTGAGTAAACCTTTCAGTTTCATAACATTATTAAGATTACACTAACATTTAAACACTGATTACAGTATATATAGTAGGTCTTTGTCTTTCCTCATCACACAATGAATGAGCCCAATCTGACCTCCAGTGAGCCGGACCAGTACAATAATCTCATAATAATATAGAAATAACTTACACTCCAAACTTTTGTCTATGTTTTAGAGTGAAAAAAGTAACCTTACATCATGAGCATGTGTATATATCTACAAAATATCATTTAAAACATGTGACTAACATGCATAAAAATGAACAATCTGACATTTCTGAAGAAAACTGTGCAATTTTAACAATATTATGCCTGAGTTTATCATTTACATGTTTGCATTAAAATTTATAGATCACGGTGGATCTCCAAATACTTACAACATTATTTCTCTTAAAACATTTAAAGGTCGTTCATATTTTTTCAGGTTCAGGATAGTTTGTAAATGTAATGATTTTTTATCTAATTACACTTAAAAAGAGACATTTTAAGTTGTTATTTGTAGGTTATTATCATAGTATTTTACAGCACTGACCGACTTGTGATGGAGTTGAGCTGAATGTGGAACATTAACTAAAATGATTGTGACACCACTGACTGTTAATATCTTAAGTATAATTTTTGGATTTCACAAATTCCTTTCATGGGCTGAATTCGACCCTTTGGTGGGTTGGTTTTGGCCCATGGGTTGTACATTTGACACCAGTGCTATAGATAATCTTATCATTTTGTTTCAAACATGTTCAACACTCGCAGTACTTACATGGTACTTTCACATTTCCTTTTCTTGCCATGTTTGAAGAGGAGAAAATGGAACTATAAACATTTGTGTTATTATACTATGAATGTCTGTGTTTCATGTAACAGGAGTAGTGACGAGGTTCTAACAGCAGAGGACTGCGAAAGTGTATATCATTTGGTGTACTCTGCACATCGACCCATTGCTGTTTCAGCAGGGGAATTTCTTTTTAAGAAGTAAGTGCTTTGTTCCCATTTGTGTTCCTACAGTAAGAGTGATTTACTTTAATCCAACACACATATCATAAAACCATCTTTTGTGGCTTAGTTGCAACCACAGTTTTTGTTTTCTGTTGTTTCTGGAAGCCAACACAAGTCTACATTTTCCTAAATATAGCTGCAGTGTTTTCATGAATTTCTTACATTGTGACAATCCAGTTAGTCTCAGAAGTTTTAGAATGAACTAAAATGGTTTCACACTCAAGTGTAAAAATATCTAAAGTTGCTGTTTCTTCACTGGCGGGACATGCCATTTTTATCAGTCATTTTGTCTATAGCAGCAGCAAAGAAACATGTTGCTTCAGGTCTGAAATTGAGTCCAAGGTTAACGGTTAATAGCACTAAGATACGACAGTTACTCTGGTAATTAGGCCATTTAAAAGGTTTGTTTCCTGAGTGGTAAAATTTGGACAGTGGTGTTTTATTTATTTATTTAACAACAATAACGACATTACTAAAAACCCTCTGATGTTTTTTAGTTATATACTTATTATGGATAATTAGTTGGATTTGTGAGATTGCCCAACTGTATGTGGCTGTCTTTATCATCTTCGTGACATGTTTTCACCGACCCTGTCACACTATTATTTATTTGGGCAGCATTCACCAGTGGTTTTTAACAGTCTTGTTTTTAATTAAAGACTTTTCAGCCACCGGGGTCCTGAGGAGGAGGGTTTACCCAGGAGGGGCAGGCAGAGTCTCAATGGCAGCCTCATCAAAACAACAGTTTTCTTCTTCTTGGAAAGTGAAGTAAGGATTCGTATTAGATGATGACTTTGAATGAAGTGAAGTCCTAACATCTTGTGAATGCCATAAACCTAATCTAATTTGGAGGGCTTTATGATACATAAACCAAATGTATTTATTAAAAACATCTGAAAAGATCTGGACTAAAACCAGTACTCACTTCTGTGCTTCTGTTGTTAATATGAGGTCTGTGGTGGTTTGATTTGATGGCTTTTGGTGTGTGACAGCTACATGAACATGGGGCCTACTTGGTGGATAGCCTGTGGGAGTGTGGATCAGAACTTTTGAAGGACTGGGAGACCATGATCAGTCTGCTTTTGGATGAACCGATGCCAGGGGAGGAGGGTATGAGTCCACTGTCACCGTCTCATCGTCAGTTGCAGTATAATAACCTACTCCTGCAACTGGATTGTTGGATAACAAGACAGGTTTTTACATACATTAATTATAACTGTCTCCATTGTTTTCAGCCCTGACTGATCGGCAGGAGACAGCTCTGGTGGAGATCATGCTCTGTGCCATTCGACAGGCTTGTGAATGCCACCCACCAGTGGGTAGGGGTACAGGAAAGAGGGTGAGTGTCTGGTCTGCCGTGCTCCACATCATACGAATCTGGAATGTATTTCAACCCGTTGATATGACTTAGGTTTTTTGTATGTAAAAGGTTCTGACTGCAAAAGAAAAGAAAACACAGCTCGACGACAGAACAAGGGTCACAGAGATGTTTGCTGTCGCATTACCACTGTTACTTGCAAAGGTGAATACAGGTTTCCTCAGACATGTATTTGGACACAAATTTGAATCTTAAGCATTTTATGAATTGTTTTTTTTTTCCCTGTTGTAGTACTGCGTTGACATTGATAAGGTGACTAACTTACTCCAAATACCAAAGTACTTTGATCTTGACATCTACACAACTGGACGCTTAGAAAAGGTTTGTCAATTGTTTCCTAACTTGTAGAATGCATGCATTGTCAAAATTCTTAACAGTTTTTTCTGTCTTTTCAAGCATTTGGATGCTCTTCTGCGGCAAATCTGGGCAGTCGTGGATAAGCACACAGAGACTGAAGTCCTTGAAGCCTGCTCGACAGCCTACCACTATTTGTGTAATGAAGAGTTCACCATATATAACCGTGTGGACATCGCCCGAGCTCAGCTTTTGGATGAACTGGTGGACAAGTTCAGTAGGCTCCTGGAGGACTTCCTGCAAGAGGTGGGTGCCTTGTCATTGCTATGCTGCTTCATTGTGTATGACAGATAAATATCGGACCCACATGCAGTATAGGTGCTTCCCCACTTTGCAGTTTTTAGAACCTTTATTTGCACATAGGAACTACGACCATAGTTCTGAGTACCTTTTTAGCTCCCACTCACAGCCAGTGTCTTGTTTTAGCTCTACAAAAACTACATGATGTCAGTGTTTGCCGATTGGTAGATCTCGGGCCACGCCCATCTCTACATCTTGCAGAAGAGAGAGTGCATTATGGTGATCAGGTCATATGCATGATTCCTATTGCTTTTCCACAACCGATCCACAAACGACATTCATTAGTTTACCCGTGGTCTTTTCAGCTCTCTCGTGCACCATCTGAATCATTACCGCTTTTGATTGAACTTCGGAGAAGGGAACGTGTGGTCCATGAACAGAAATAACGCTAAGTTATTAAATAAGAAATAACGCTGGAGAGTTGGGCAAGATCACTGAAAATGTAGCATAAAGTAACAGTGGCTAATCAGTGCTGATGCACTGATTAACCACGCCTGTCAGCAACAGGTGAACCTCTTGCTGCAGATGAGAGTGTCAGAAGGTGAGGAGAGGATTGAAACAGGGCAGAATGTGGCAGCGCAAGTGGGTGATTGAATGAATCTTATCTCTTCTGTATCAGGGTGAAGAACCAGATGATGATGACGCCTACCACGTTTTATCTACCCTCAAGAAGATCACTGCTTTCCACAAGTAAGCAAATGAGCAATGCTTTTTAATGAGGTTAGGTTTAAGTATTGACATTTGCATGAATGCAGGTTTAATTCCTATTTTTGGCTTCCAGCGCACATGACCTCTCTAAGTGGGATCTGTTCGCCAGCAACTATAGACTCCTCAACACAGGTCTGCAGAATGGAGATATGCCCGAACAGGTATTGCATCCCCAACTGTGTAACAATCTCCAGCTACGTTAGTCATTAATAGTGCTAAGCCTGTTCTTACAGTCACATTACAGATGATCTCTTGGTTTCTGTCCCCAGATTGTGGTTCAAGCTATGCAGTGCACGCATTATATCATCCTCTGGCATCTGGCAAAGGTCTCTGACAGCACTTCCTCAAAGGTATTTATTCATTTATTTGTCTGGTCATGGGACACACACAAAAGACTTCAGCTGAAGAAATTTGCCAGCCACCATATTTAATATTTCTATATATATTTTACCTTATGAATGTATCAACGCTAGACAAACTGTTCCATTGTTAATTGAAACAGTTAGACCTTTGGTATATTTTTTTTCTCCGTAGGGCGATATGGTGACCTTGAGAAAGGAAATGAGAGCCTTCTGTTTGATGTGTCAGCGTTACCTAAACAGTATCAACACTGCAGTGAAAGAACAGGTGGGATCATATTGAAAAAAAAAACCACTGTTTCTGACATTACTGAAAATTTGTCACTTCTTTGGAAATGCTGAGCTGTTGTTTTTTTCTCTCAGGCCTTCACCATATTATGCGATCTACTGATGGTCTTCAGTCACCAAATTATGTCTTCAGGACGTGAGCAGCTGGAGCCTCTGGTCTATACACCGGACGCCACTTTACAAGCGGAGCTGCTCAACTTCATCCTGGACCAAGTGTTCATTGATCAGGATGATGACAACAACAGCACAGGTCAGTGCACATTACCATTCTCATATTGATCCATTAAGCCTCAAGTAAGGTTTTTTTTAAGTAAATGCTCTGCTTAAACTTTCAGATGGACAACATGATGATGAAGCCAGTAAAATAGAGGCCCTGCATAAACGGAGAAATCTTCTTGCAGCCTATTGCAAATTAATCATTTACAACATTTCTGAAATAAACACAGGGGCAGATATATTTAAACAGTATATGAGGGTAGGTGTAATTGATTTGTTATTTAATGTATTATTAAGTTTTTATCCGGCTCTGCTGTCCTTGCCCACGGCGTGTCTTCTTTCTCCTTAGTATTACAATGACTATGGCGATATCATCAAGGAAACGATGAGTAAAACAAGACAAATCGATAAAACACAATGTGCAAAGACACTTGTACTGAGTCTGCAAAAGGTTTGTTTAATTCTTTTAGTTATGCTACAGCTATACCTTACCTGCTTTAAGCAAGTAGGGACCATATACTGCATTCAATCTAGTTCAACATGTTTTTATTTGGTTTCATTTTGCAGCTGTTCAATGAGATGCTGTCTGAGCTTGGCTGCAATATTGACCGCTCGTCATCAGCCTTCTGCGGTATTAAAGAGCTTGCCCGACGCTTCTCGCTGACATTTGGCTTGGACCAGATGAAGACCAGGGAGGCCATTGCAATGTTACATAAGTAAGTGTCATAACATTGTACATTCCTTACTGTTCTTCCAGTGAACGTGTTTGAACGTTGTTATTCATTGTTCTCTGTTCTCTGTTTGTTTTCAGAGATGGGATTGAATTTGCTTTTAAGGAACCTAGTCCTCAGGGAGAAGGGGGTCCACCTCTAAATTTAGCCTTTTTGGATGTACTGAGTGAGTTCTCCAGCAAATTGATTCGACAGGACAAGAGGACAGTGTGAGTTGGAGGCAGGCGACTTGGCGGAGTAATTTGTTTGATGGAACATTATGAGACTCACTCTTGCAGAATGTGTTAATCCTTGTTTTGCTGAAATCTACAGTCACACGTACCTGGAACGTTTCATGACATTTCAAATGGCCCTGCAGCGAGAGGACTGCTGGCTGCCCCTTATCTCATACCGAAACTCCCTGCAGGCCGGAGGAGACGATGACACCATGTCTGTCGTCAGTGGGATCAGCAGTCGAGGCTCCACCATCAGGAGTAAAAAGCCTAAACCAGTTACTGCTACCAAAAGGAAATTACCTGAAGGTGAGCAATGCCATTCAGACACTGTTAGAGAACATGTAAAATACATTCATCTGAACCAGAACTGCTCATTTTAATACCATATTTATCACTGCTCACCATAAAATTCATGATTGACGTGTGAGTGATTTATTAAGTCAACAATGTGTGTGTCAACAATGTATGTCAATCAATATCTTTTAAAGCGTTGACCATGGTTTGGGAACATTTTGATGCATTTCTTGGTCTACATCAGGCCTAAAAATAAAAAAAAACAAATCTTCATGTGCATAAAGAGACAAAAACACAAAGTGCTAGTAAGAGCATGCCAAAACCAACAGGCTGGCTCCCAAAATCCTGGAAGGAGTTTAAGAAAAAAAAAAGAAAGAAAAATCTACTAAGCACACATGTAGGATTAGGCCAGGCTGCAATTATCCCTTGTTTGCACTCAAATATACAGTCAAAATATGAATGTAAAATTAAATGTTATTTGCTATCATCCCCTTCCTGAATCATATTAAATCAGGCAACTATGTACACATTCGTGGAACAATTATTTATGGAAGTGTATGCAACATTCCTTTGTGTAACAGAAGAAAACAGCTGCAGCAGCACTGATGCTGTATGGATGAACTGTGAGCAGAATGTGCAGACGCCGGTGATGATGCCTTCACCTCACCTCACGTCCACTGTACTGAGGGATCCAAAGAAGATGAGGCCAGAAAACAGCTACATGTCTGCATACACGATGACATCAGAGCAACAGCCCCATCAGCCTGTGCCTCCACAGACACAGCAGCCGCCGCCGCAGCAACATCACCAGGCTGCCATTGATTACAAGTACAAAAACCTTCTGCGTTCTTATTACCTTACCTTTAAATGCACATTTGTAAAAGGTGCACCTGGTTTTTGCATATTTGTTAAAGGTCTTTTTTTTATATATATGTATTTTATTTTTCACTTTTCATAAGACAACATTACATTACATCACAACACAGTCACAGTTGTTCCCAAACAAAACCAGAACAAAACCAAACGGCATGAGACGACTGACAGGATGAAACAAATCAAGACAAAACAGGATGGGACAAAACAAAAACAAACAAGGAGAGACGAGACAAAACGAAGACAGACAAGACAAGACCAGACGTTAATGCAAATTACACAGTACGCAGAGAGACACATGTTAACCTCACACCCCCTCCATCTCACATGATCAACTCCAGTATATGGAGCTGGGTCCATGTTGTGTAAATCGGGCACACGAAGCTGAGTCCATGTGGTGTGCTGGTACATTTTCCATGTAATTTAAGAATGGTTGCCTTATCTTATAAAAGATGTCAATTCTCCTATGCATCCAGTAGGTTATTTTTTCCAGGGGCACACAACTGTTGACTTCTTCCAACCACATCTTGATTGGAAGCAGGGCGTCTAACTTCCATTTTCTAGCTACACATTTCTTGGCAACTGTGAGCTGGATTTCAGTCAGTTTCTTAGCCCACTTAGATAGTTTGAGTTTAGTTAGGTTCCCTAGTAGACAGACTTCAGGGTCCAGTGGGAATGTAATCCCATGGACCCTCGAAAGAGTTTTACATACCCCCTGCCAGAACCCCTGCAATTTGGAACACTGCCATGCGGAGTGGAGAAATGTTCCTTCTTCCATACCACATCTAAAACACAGAGGTGGCACATTACTATTATATTTATGCACCTTTTGTGGAGTAATATACACCTGATGGAGGAAGTTGAAGTTGATTTGTTAAAGGTCTTAATGTGTGGAGTTGCTAATAACAAACCGTTTTCTACAGTACCCAGGTTACTTGGATGTTAACACAGAGGCAACAAGCTGAGGCGCGTCAACAACAAGAGCGGGTCAACATGCAGTACGCCAAGATGAGGAACCACATGCAGCAAGCCATGTAATAAGATGGCATTTCTCTGTCTTCATAACAGATTTTTATTATAGAACACAATAGAGAATACACTCGGTTCACAAATTGCATATCTGTCCTTTGCTGACATGTTTCTTTGTGTCCCCCATAGTCGTCGAGGCTCTGGACTTATGGAGGATGATGAGCAGCCAATTGTTGAGGATGTGATGATGTCATCAGAGGACATCAACGATGGCATGGATTTTGACACAATGGACATTGATTTGGTAATTTAAGGAATGTTCATTAATTCTGAAAATTCTGGAGCATAATTGTCATCTGATCTATTACCATCACTGTCCATAATGTGTATTTTTTTAGTTATTTATGAGTATTTACAAATCCTGAATGTTTTATGGTGGCCGAGTGGGTCAAAACAGATTTAGATTAGACTAGAGATGATCAGGGTATACAGAGGAAGCTTCATTACTTTTTATGCCTGTATATATTCAAATGTTTCACTAAACATGTCATTGCTGTTTCAAATTTACATCAGAACTGTTTTAAATATGTGGCTTCCTCTAAACTTGAAAGAATTCCTAAATTTTTGAAACATCATTTTCCATATTGTTGTATGCTTAACACTTTGCTATTATTTTCCAGCCGGCGTCAAAGAATCGAAGAGAACGAACAGAATTAAAGCCAGACTACTTTGATCCATCTTCTATTATGGATGATTCGGTAGGAAATGTTCTCTTTTACGTCTTACTTTTGTCTTTTTTAAAACCTGACTATTAAGTTTGGTAGCCAACCAAACTTACCTTCTTTTGGAAACTCTTTCACCGACAGTGGCAGCTAAAGTCAGCCTGGATTCACAGCAGGTTTAGTGAATGGAGGGGGATCTTGCTACCTTGGTGTCTCCTTTGACAGTGATTTTAAATTTGACAAACAGATTTTTTCTGTTGTCAAGACAAATTTCTTTCAGCTGCCTCTCTTAGCTAAGGTGAAGCCTGTAAGCCAGTTTGAGCATGTTGTCCATTTGGTTATTTCTTTTCCACTGGATTGCTGTAGTTCATTAAATTATGGTTTGGACCAAACCTTCATCCTCTGGCAGCAGATGCTCCAGAATGCAGGTATCAGGAACCTCAAGACACGTCCATGTCACCCCCACTACTGGCTCCCCTTCATTGGCTTCCTGTCACTGAGAGGATCCAGTTTTGAGATATTATTGTATGTTTAGCTTTCTGAGATTTTAACAGTGCACATCCTGTCTAGAGAAACATATTCCTTCAAATCACCTGGTTTTAGACTGAAGACAAAAGTCAACAGAGCCTTTTCTGTAGCAGGTCCAAGGCTCTGGAACGCTCCGCCCTGACCTGCACATGTCAACTGAGCACTTAAAATCTGTTTTAAAGATACACATAAGTGCACAGGCTTTAAATACAGTTTTGTGATTTTCATTTGTTTTATCTTCCGATTGTGTTTTTAAATGCTTTGTATCTTACCACTGTGTGTCCTTTTTCTAAAATTAGCATAGTAGATCTGGTAAATATTCTTATCTTACTAGCTTTTAATATCTATCTGTGGATTTTTACGGCACTTGGTATAGACTGCATTGTTTTAAGTGTGCTAAATAGAAAGAAGCTTGACCTTGACCCTGCAAAATGCAAAATAAAGGTTTTCTCATATATTCACAGTATGTAGATGAAAGTGATATATTTGTTTATTGCAGTTTCATCCTGCATTATTTGAAGTGATGACCAATGTGGTTATAGTGTTGATATTATATGTTGTTTTTTGTCCTCAGGTTCTCAATGTTTCAATGTTCTGAAACAACGTGGACCCAGCAAGGACATTCAAAATCCTTGGCGGAAGTGATGAATGAGTGCTTTGTATACTTTGAATGGAGAGAAATGGACTACTGAACTTGGTTTTTGTGATACCAATGTTTGCCTCTACAACACTTTGTCACATTTAGAGAGACAATTTGAATCAGATATTTTCACATGCCAGACTTTTGACACACTGCAAGTGAAAAGCTTCTGTTATTGTTTAATTGCCCTAAAAACAACCTCTTGGCTTTCTTAACTCTGAACCCGCTTTTGCCAGCGTAAGACTTTATGATGCTTTGTTCAATAAAAGTGCCAGTACAGAAACTTACTCATCATTATGTGACAGATGCACAGTGAGGAGACAAAACAGTCTGAAATTTAAATGATTAATATATACCTTTAATTTTTTTAGACAAAAATTGTCTGATGTAAATACAGTATATAGTGGCCAATATACACAACTTCATGACCAACAGTGAAGTGATTAAATAATAGCCAAAAACAATTCTATGTTTGTAATTCTTACAGAATTCAGTTGTTGAACACTGTAATTGTGTCGCAGAGGTGCTGATTCAGCACAGCGGTACTATTTTTTTTTTTTTTTATTGCGGCCTCGAATCAACATCTCTTTGACACTGTGAACAGAAACTGTTCACAAGGTTTGTGACTGCAGCATTTGTTTCAAGGCCATTCAAAAAACTGAATTAAAGGTGTAAGGTGTTGATGATATTGTGTCCACTTGCTGTACTGATGAATTGTAGATTTTGGTATGGTATGTAGCCGTATATCAAATCATGGACATGTACACAGTGAAGTATAATGTGAACAAGCATCTCATACTGTTTAAAGGCCTTGCCACAAATGATGTATAGTATTCTCAGATTTCTCTGTGATGATATTTTTTAGAAATTTCCATGTTCTGCTTTTATACCTTATAGATAACTTTGATTTTTAGATATTTTGTAATGACAATCAAATGTAAAACAATGGTTTCTAATCATGTTATTTCTCATATAATGAAATAATCATTTTTAGTAGACAAATTATGTTATTATAAACTTGCCCAGGTCTTTGTATTTTCTTTTCATCTTTCTTGTACTAATAGGTGAAAATTCACACATAACTATGAAATGACAATGAATTTTTTCATTTTAATATTCACAGCACTCATAATGTTATGGCTTTACCATAATCACTTGCTTTATCCAATATCATTGTATATTATCTCAGATAAAGAAAACATTGCAGTAGTGCAATCTTTAAAAGAACAAATCTGAAAAAGGGTCGAGAAAGTTGTTTGCATTTTTGTTGGATGTTGGTTTTGTTGTTTGTTTACCTTTTTTCAAAATATTTTCATTTTTTGGTGTATCACTGTCAAGTTTATGAGAGTTACATAAATCTAAATGACAAGTTATAGCGTTACTTAGTCAACTATTATCGTGTCACAAGTGTATATTATACAGATTCAAATGTGTAATATATTGTGAATTGGTGCTCTCTTTATATTTGCTGATTTTGATTGCCTGAAATATTAGAAAAAGGTTTAAGAATTAGAATATAACTATTTGAAGTTAAACTACTAATTTACAAGTACAATACATTTATTTGTTTGTCTTTATGGACTGTTGACATTTCTTTACAAGTATGTATTTGGGCTGATACTGACTTTATGGGAAAATATATAGTAGTTAGACACAAAACCATAATTTCCTCAAAATCAATCTATAAACTGGAAAAACAGGCCATGTGGTCTGAGAGGTTTATCATATACAGCACATAGTAACTATTCATTGTAGGCACATTTAGACCTGCCTGTAAATGTATATTAATCATTTAATACGGGATCTTTTCTGTTTTACATTGAACTGCTTAAAATGTTCGTACATCTGTTTGTTTACACATATTTAAATAATTGTGTATATTAAATTTGTGTTATATTCTATTTGCAAAGTGCCCATTGCATCCTTTATGCTTTATATTTATGTTAGCAGATATAACATGAACAGAATAAACCCTGGAAAAACTGTGTGATGTTTCTTTGATCAAATATTCATACAACATGAATCAAAGCATGACTGCTTAAGAAAAGTACAACGCACAAATTCAATGCACTTAAGTAAAAAAAAAGTATGTGTACTTTAAAAAAAATTTAACCAGAAAAAATGAGTTTTTCAACTGAATCCAGTCTCTTTTTGAAAGACCTCTTGGCTAACATATGTATAATTATACATTTAAAGGCACCAGTTATTGCCTTTTGTGATCCAAAATAAGACAGTTTTGATGTCATTCTAGTTGCAGTACAACATATTAAAATCTATTTTTGAGGAAAATTTGACCGTTTTTGGGTAGAGTGACATTATGAAGTGTAAAAGATGGTTTAGTGCTTTGCTAAGTAGTACTTTTTTGCCATTCAATTGAATGAGTACAGCAAAACGGTATTAACAAAGGCTTTGTGAGATGCGGAGTGCAGAGCTAGCGGCAGCAGCTACACCAGCACGCATTTGACCCTGTGTATGCCATGACACATCCGGTCTGTGTGGATGGAAGATGGCGACACTTATCCTCTCTGGTGAATGGATCAAAAACTGGGAAAAATCAGGAAAACACGAGTTGTGAGTATATGTGAGCGTAAATGATGTGCTTGAGGTTGTAGGTACTGAAATACAAATGACCGGCAAGATAAATAATAATTAAATTTCAATCCAAGGCCAGTCTTCCGAGCGTGTTTGCTAGGGCTAACAGAGACGGTAAGGTTAGCTTAAAACAGTTTAGCCAAGTGTCCTTCTAAGTGCTGCCAAGTGCGCAATTTCTGAAGAAAATATTAATAGTTGTAGTTGTCTCTACGCTAACCCAGTTCCGTGGAGTGGAAGTATAACTTGAATTCAACTAGGTTAACGTCCTCTGTATGCTAGCAACTTGCAGCTAGCCTACCGCTCTCACTAGGCGACTTATGAATTTGTAAACACGGGGGCTAACGGAGCTAACTACTTAGCTTTTCTTTAGCGCTTTATCCGACTGCTGATATTAGGCCGATTTCGAGTTATAGACGTGAAAAAGCATGAAGTGGGATCTTAAATGACATGTCTTAATCGGGTACAGACAAGTGGCTAGTATTACGGTTGAAAAATCGGGTTAAAATCGCTGTAGTGGTTTCGTTAGCCTTTAAGTGGAGGGAAGTGACGAATCCTGACAATTTCTGTTAGCTGTGCAGTCGATTGTCTTTTTGAATCCTAGATTTTTCAAAACACGATACTGTAAAATGTGTGATTTGTTCGACAAATGTTTTCCTGGCCGTTCGAATTATTAAGTTCATAATAAGATCATTGGACTTCTAATGCTAACATTAAAGAAACGGCTAATTGACGATTTAGCACGTCAAAGTTAGGTAGAAGGCAGCGTTAACTCAAAATCGTTCCCATGTAGATGCACTTACTATGTGGCATTAACTAACGTTGGTGTAGGTATATTCTATACATAGAATAGTGAGATGGTTGCTGAACAATGGTATCTGAATGAATGTAGTATTTACCCCACTCAGCGTGCACTACGGTAATTAATTAATCGATTATAAGAAAATATGGCTCAGCCAGCCGCTTCATCCATTAAAGCAAATGTTCAAAATGTTTTGGAAATAATTCACTCAATATCAATTCCGCACAAAGTCACAACAGATTGATTTGTAGGGCTAGTTATTATTTGTTCCAAGTAGGAGGCCTTGCATTTCTGCGAAATGCCACTGTGATACAGAAACTCATCAAATCACAACGACTGTAGCCCTGTGACTTTCAGGCATTTTAATAAACTTGCCACTAATTGAGTTGTCTGACAAGTAAGCCAATGCAAGGTTAAATATGTGTATATACATGAACAATACATATCTGTATTACCAATCGATACATTCTTCCCAGATCCGTTATGTGGATTGTAAACTTTATCTCTGACTTTCAATTCTTCAGGGGCTCTTCAGACAAGAAAATATATAAAGTTAAATATTTGGTCAGCCCCCCTACAGCACCTACATTAAATCCTAAAAATATTTGCTTTTGTGCAGTACAGCTGGTTATATCTGACAACACACCAAAACCTTAAGGCAGAGAGCAGAAGTTGGAGACCATGCATGAACATAACCTTTAATCCACTGACAACTGCAACACAAAACATTGCCTAACAATATTCTGTGTCCATTTTTAACAGTGACAAATCGGACAAAGAATACCTAATGCCTAGTCACTACAGCGCAAGCTGGCATACAAATTGGGCTACATCTCTGCAAGCCAATTGTTCACAACTACAAGTTATTTTGTTAAAGCTATGAGCTAAAAGCACCAGAAGGATCAGTCCATCCACAGCATCAGGCTTGAGTCAAGCCCTGTGGCAGGTTACAACATTTCCACCTGTGCTGAATGCCCATCCGTGTTCTCCTGTGGTCATCTCCCTCACCTCCTATTTCTCTGGTGCTGTATCTAAAACGTTCTTCCAGGAGTTCCACCATACTTGCAGCATTCATGAATTACTGTCTTTGTCCATAATAATCTTTAAGGGTTTTGAAACTGTGCAAATTTCCAGCACAGTTGACATTTCCCCATTTAAAGTGTATGGTTTTGTATATGTTGCTATGGGATACCTGTTATTTCAGTTCAGAAACATTACAACCAGTCCTTCATTCTTCATTATTTGTTTTTGAAGTAGGGAATGCCATTCACATGATTCACAACAGCACTAACTATAGTATAACAGGAAAAACATGGATTGACTGAAAATCTCATCAGTGGCAGGGAAAGATGTAATATCTGAACAAGTCATCACGAAACTGAATCCTTTATGTTGATTGGCTTTTGTGAAGGAGAAATTTCATGCTCCTCTCTGTCTATACACTTAACTTTTTTCTTTTTGAGACAGTAAGAATATCTCATAATGTAAAACTGTATGTCATGAAACAAACATTTACAATACTATCACAGGTAGGTAAATATCACCTCTACTGTCAGTATACCTTATCAGCCTGTCCATAAATTACTTTTGTATATATGAGTTTTACTGTAAAAGTAATCTGCATAGGTATTCTTGATGGATCTAAAGTAGTTGCATATTCCTATTTCTTTTGTCATGGCAATACGGCACATTTTAACTGCTGTGAGTCAAGTGATTGATTAATTACACTGTTATAAGTACAGTCAGAGGGATCCCAGGTCATCTTCCATATTGGATATAAACAGTCTAATCCAAGTCACTAGTGAATGCGTAAATAGCATACTGTTTGCTGCACCGGGTTATGGATTATCTGACTAACCAGAAGTTTTCTTTTTTTTTCCCACAGCGTACAACTCTGCAAAGAACTTACTGAGAAAACAGATCATGGCGAAATTAGAGGTAGGTCTGACGCATACCGTATTTTCACGACCATAAGGCGCACTGTGTTATAGGGCGCACCTTCAATTAACGGCCTATTTTAAAACTTTTCATGCACAGGGCGCACCATGTTATAAGGCGCATAGCATGACTATGTAACTAGTCCTTGGGTTACTTACGTCGTTTCGACTTTACTTCGGCAGGGTCCGCTCTACCATTTTGTCTCCAGCCACATACTGTACTGTTGCATTATAACGTAGTGCAGTGTTTTTCAACCTTTTTTGAGCCATGGTATATTTTTTTATTGAGAAAAATCCTGAGTCACACCACCAACAGTGTGCCTTTTAACCTGGTGCCTTATGTGTCACTGAGTTGTAAAATCTGTAAAAATGTGTGATTTTTTTTTTTTTGTGACTCGGACCATTTACGAGAGAATCAAAAGGAAATGACTGCGATCAGGCACAGGTTTACAGGTGGCATCTACTAGACCTGCACGGACGGGTCCGGACGTAATCCACGGGAACAGTCCGTGGACCGTTCGTGTTGCGGATGCGTGTGGACACGTCCGTGCAGGTCGGCATCTGTTCAGGCAACGATCAAGCACAAGTTTATTGGTGACATCTACTAGACCTGCACGGACGGGTCTGGACGTGATGCGTCCAGGTCTGCGTCCGTTCCGCGGACCCGGGACCAGTCCGTTGACCAGATGCATCCATGACTGGTCCTGGGCCTGCGGTCCGGGTCCGCGGACTGGTCCCAGGTAGGAACGGAACTCTGAAGTAACCCGAGGACCACCTGTAGTGTACTGTTGTGTGTAGCCGCTGGAACTATAAAGTTATAAAAAAAATTTGTAATGCATAATCACAATAAGATAATTTATGTCAAACACATCAAATAGTCTGCTGTAGTTCCATCTCTACAGTAATAGATAAATGTACTGTGTTTCCTGTGTTCTGTAATAGATAAATGTACTGTGTTTCTTGTGTTCTGTAATAGATAAATGTACTGTGTTTCTTGTGTTCTGTAATAGGTAAATGTACTGTGTTTGATGTGTTCTGTAATAGAATAGACTTTATTGTCATTGCTTCCTCCACTTCTGCACCATTGATTCGTTGACGTTAAATTCTCTTGCCGCTGCTCTATTTCTGTGTTCAACAGTGTGACTAATAGCTTTCAGTTTGAACTCTGCATCGTATGCGTGTCTCTTGCAAGGAGCCATTTTGGGGTCTTTACAGACAGAAATGGTTTGGGACTGAACTGGAATTCCTATTTATTGTTCTTACTGCTGTTATTTCGGCCACGCCTACTGACAATCAATATTACCGTAATCCATACAAAAGGCTCACCGGGCCAAAAGGCACACCATCAATTTTTGAGAAAATTCTAGACTTTGAGGTGCGCCTTATGGTCGTGAAAATACGGTATTTTGCCCTTGTATTTTTGGTCAGATGTGTCAGAAAAGTCATCTGTCCCGGATAATTGACACTTAAAACTGTCAATATTTTAAACGCGTATTAATGATTTTGAAAGATCCATCCCAGCTGGATAGCTCAATTGGTAAGGCACCGGGCTGGTGCATAGGGTTTGATTCCTGGGATGAGCATCCAGTGGGTTGTGTCAGGAAGGGCATCCGACGTAAAAACTCCTGCCAAATCAAACATGCGAATTGGTTTCACTGTGGCAACCCCGAAAGGGAAAAAGCTGAAAGAAATCATTAAGGTTTTTGAAAGATGTACTTTGTCTTGTCTGTTCTTTGTCTTTAGTAGCAATATAATTTAATATTTATCCACAGTTTGCAGTCTCTTAAGGCAAATGTGATATATTGGGCTACATGAAGTCTTTTGGTTTGATAAAGTATTTGTTTGTTGTTCTACTACTACAACACTACTATTCCTGGGATGATCTATTAGTTATTAGGGTGTGCTGTTCATGTGATGCATTTTATCTGAAGTAAAAATTCCTGACTTTAGAAATTTAAATATGGCTGCTCTGAGCATTCATAGTTGTGGAAACTGTAGTAATTCACTGTTAACTTTCACATTTTCATTAAATTTGTTGTATCTAAAGTACAGTCAAATCTCCAATGCACTTGATACTGTTTCCACATAATGTAGTGTTATGTGGTGTTTTTGCCTCCTTTTGCTAAACGTAGCTAACCTGCTGTAACTGGTGTTACTCTTGCGTTTCAAACTTTGCACTACAACGTAGTGAGTTTAGATTTGAGGTCTTTGCTAACTCTTACTTCTGAGTTAAGTGGAACACAGCACTATACATGCCATTAAATGAGTTTGAAAAATTGCAAGGTTTGTCTAGAGATGTTCTCAAAAACGTCTGTTGACTTGTCTGAGCATTTCCATAAATCCATTCAAGGGGTGACTTTTTTAAAAATCAATATTGCAGTGCATAACCTCCTGGTGTCATTGTAAGACGATCCTGAATGTCACAATAACTTTCTGGTTAATTTAATTTGAATGGTGGCTGATTGCTTGGGTAATGAATCAAAATTATGGATCATACATAATTACAACGGTCAAAAGAAAGTTAATTAAGTGTGTAGCTTTGTTGAGGTAACGTTGGCCTGTTGGCATATTTTTGAGGTAATGTCATGTAACAAGTCTTTTCTGTTTACATCTACAGAGATACAGACGGCCTTATATGAACTCTGCTGGCAAGTTGTGCAGGGGAATCTCAAGTCAAGTCTTGCTACAGATGTCCTCAGGGACGTGATGGTAAGAATATTTGTTTTTAGATTAGATGCCTTTATCTTAATGCTCGATTTTACTATATAAAGTTGACCCATTCCAACAAGTATTTCTTACAGCTTCTCACTTTTCTTTCTCATTTCAGGAATTCCGAGATGATATGCCATCAATTTTAGCTGATGTTTTCAGTATACTAGGTAAATTTTGATTTTCATTTGGAACATTAGGTCATGACATGAAGTAGATGAGTATAGAACATTTTTACTGTAATTTTAAATGTGTTGGGGTCTTTTTCTGATTGTTTTTCACAGACTTAGAGACTGGTGCGCTGGAAGAAAAAAACAAACGTGACCATTACACAAACTTGGTAGGAGCATGTTTGGTAAGTAACAGTTTTACTTTAAAATCCAAACATAAATAACACTACGCACTGCAAATGTTTTCTAACATCTTTATATCGGGGCGAAAACAGGCATGAAAATCTTTGACCACCTACCTTGGCTCACCTGCCTTTGAATAATAAATATCTTTAGTACATCTGGAGTTTAGAATTGGTTAGGATGGATACCATCAAGATTGTATGGTAATATTAGTCTTATCAGTATTGGCTTTTCCCTATTGGGGTGCCTGTGGTTACCCCGAAAGGGAAAGAGGCTGAAAGGGGCAGGAGGTTTTTTTTTTATTTTTTTTTACGTCTGTTGCCTTTCCTGACACAACCCTTGTATTTATCTGGGCTTGGGATCAGCACAGTATGAGACATACAGTAGCGTGAAGGGACCCACTGGATGCTCACGGAGTTGAACCCCGGTCCCTTCTGCACCAGCCCGGTGCCTTACCAACTGAGCTATCCAGCCACTACTAAGATATTAATTCAGTATCTTAAAGGTTTTTCTATCATTTCTGTTATTGGGTTAAAGTTTGTAGTTTGAGCGAGAATTATTTGCTTTGTTCTTTTTGTTAAACTGATAACATTAGAGCCTGTCAATAATGTAATGTAATCCAGTGGTTTGCAAAGTGGGGGCCACCAGGGAGAGCTAGGGGGGCCTCAGACAATTGGAGGGAAGGAAAAAATATAATACTACACAATATAATATATTAAAGAGAAAAAGAGCAAACTTTGATTTATTTTGTCCTGTTCTTATATGTTGAAAATATG
>JAPTHA010000007.1:12781659-12802866 GCA_029814585.1 Gymnapogon annona
TTGATATTATTTTGTTCTTATCTGTTGAAAATTTGTTGAAAAGTTTCAAATCACTGGAATTATATGGCACTGAATTTGTATTTGTTAGCTATTTTCTGTGCTTACAAATACGAAATATTGAAAGGTGAATAAAAAGTAATGAAATACAAACTAAAAGCTGATATTTCTTTTAGAAGCATTTGCAAAGGGGGTCCCTGGCCAAGGGCCAAAGGTGTTTGGGGGGCCTTGGCATGGAAAAGTTTGGGAACCCCTTATGTAATCAATCCTTGGTGCCTGTTTAGTATCAGACTTTGGTGCCCATTACGAGTAAAATCAGTGTTCTATTTAGTATTTGGCTTGTATATGAACTCAGAAATATTTCCTTTGCCAACAGCGATTTAAAAACTATAGAAGAGTTTTTCATTCTGTGGATTAGGTTTTAGTCATCCTCTGTTGGTATCATAAGTTTCATAAGTTGTTGGTTTTTGTCAGATTTTTGTTCCAGAAGCCATCCTAAAGGAGAGACTGGATCCAGAAACCCTTGAATCTCTCGGACTCATAAAACAAGCCCATCAGTTCAATCAGAAGATTGTAAAAATCAAGACTAAACTGTTGTAAGTAAAGTGTATAGTTTCAATTTACTTGAGAATTGTTTTGGCCTTTTTCTGTAACAATGCTTTAAACATACCCTCTCTATTGTTTTCTCTCTCTTTACTAGTTACTGGAAGATGTCGTCATATTTGCTACTTACATGTGCTTCACTATTGCATACTCATTGTGTATTTTGTTTCTCCTCAGTTACAAGCAGCAGAAGTTTAACTTATTAAGGGAGGAGAATGAAGGGTATGCCAAATTAATTACTGAGCTGGGCCAAGACCTCTCGGGCAACATCACAAGCCACATTGTCCTGGAGAGTATCAAGTCCCTCATAGGTATAACGCAGATGAGTCTTGCTCTATGAGAACCTTGTATTCAGTTTTTTGTCTTTTTTTTGTATACAAACATCAAGGGCTAAGAATTGAAATATGGAATTGTAGATGAAGTAGTGCTTTAGTCAGATCATCGCAAAACAAGCTGAAAGTTATAATGGACTGCTTTGCAGCAATCTCAAAACCTCCTTGCTTGGACTAAGACAACCAGGTAAAAGGGTTTATCGTTTCCATAGGAAAAAAAAACATCTGTTTAGGCTTTATATACTGACTTTTCAGTTTTTTGGCAGTAGTTGGACATGTACTCTTATGTCTGAAAATATGAATTGAAATTGCGCTGTAAAAAAAACGCTGAATGACTTTCAGAGTTATTCTGCCCTGCAGATTAGTTAATTGTGTTACATTTTTAAATCAGATTTATCATGATGATGGATTAATCTATGTTAACGTATTCGTTTAAACTGACCTAATAAAAATGTTGTTTTCTTTATAGTGATGTTAATAAAGTGAATTCCAGTATAACCTTCTTTAAAGCATATTCTGTATGTCCTTGTTTGTCACTTTTCTACAGGATGCTTCAATTTAGACCCTAATCGGGTTTTGGATATAATTCTTGAAGTGTATGAGGGTCGATCTGACCAAGATGAGTTCTTCTTGTCCCTCATTAAGTCCTACATGTGTGAGCCACTCACTCTTTGCCACATCCTGGGATTTAAGTTCAAATTTTACCAGGTGAGAATTGAAAGTAAAACAAAATAGTGAAAATATTTAATTACTATTTGCATCCCTGTAGATTCTATCTTTTGTAAGAGGCTTTTTTATCTGTTGTAACAGCTCAAATTGTTAATACATCACATTTTGTCTGTCTTCAGGAGCCCAATGAGGAAACACCCAAGTCACTTTACCACATTGCTGCTGCTCTACTTCACCATAACCTGATAGAGCTGGAAGATCTCTACGTACATGTAAGGAGAATTAAAGGCTAATAATGACATTTGTTATCAGATTAAACGTGCATGTATGATCTTTGCACAAGTCTGTTGGATTGCTGCTGTACACCTTTTAATAATTCTGTCGTGCGTTAGTTTTGTGGCGTATTGCATATTTTTGTTATCTCAGATGTTGTGCTTATATGTATTTCACAGAACACCAAATTTGTAGCCCTGTAGAACAATTTGTACCCAGACCTAAGACTCACTCACCTCTATTGTTTCTTTTTCATCTTTTCCAGCTTATGCCACTAGATGGCTCCATTGCTGAGGAACACAAGCGAGATATCTCAGAGGCCAAGCAGATCGCACGCAAACTGGTGATGGTTGTGGTTCCCTCAGAGAAAAGCGAAGATAAGGAAAAGGAGAAGGACAAAGATGAAGAGAAGAATGACAAGGTACTTTAATCAATCAATATTTGAAGCTCCCATCTTCCGGGTCTTTACTTCTGAGTAATTGCATTTCAGTTTGTGCAAAATTGTCATTGATAGTATTGTTGATGTTTAGTGGATTTTATTAATTAGTCACTGCATAGAAAACAAGTCAAAACATGAATGTTCAGTTTGATTTCGTATAGACTTAATTATTTACCTTGCAAGTTCACGGTGAGAAATATATGATTGTATTTGTATATGCTGTATGTGTTTTGCAGCCATGTCAACAGTGGTTTAGCACACTAAACAAATGCAGATCAGTTTTTGCCACTACCCTATGTCCGTTATGTAATTGATTGTTAGTGATCACTTAATAAAATATGTGCACACTCAATTGCTGATTCTTTGTGTGTCCTTAGCCACCTGATAACCAGAAGCTTGGTCTGTTAGAAGCACTCTTAAGGATTGGAGACTGGCACCATGCCCAGAGTATTATGGACCAGATGCCTTCCTTCTATGCTACTTCTCATAAGGCCATTGCGTTGGCCCTATGCCAGCTCGTCCACCTGACTGTGGAGCCTCTCTACAGAAGGTACTGATTTTTTTTCTTTTCTTTTCACGTTTCATTTACTGCTCACTGTGGGTAGGGTGAGCACCAAATAAAAACTACCATTTTCAGAAAACTGATTTCCAAGGAAAACTAGGAGATATTTTCCTGACATATTTGTCTGTTGCCAGTGCTGGTGTCCCCAAAGGAGCGAGGAGCTGTGTGATGCAACCACTGAGAAACAAAAGAGCCCCAAGACCTGCAGAGACTTTTGAGGACCTACGGAGGGACACATTCAGCATGCTCTGCTACTTGGGCCCTCACCTTTCTCACGATCCTGTCCTTTTTGCCAAAATAGTGCGTCTGGGCAAGGGTTTTATGAAAGAGGTACAGAATAGAAACCATAATACTACAACCTACAGTGCTTCTCATTTTGATTCACACTAATGGTTTGTGCTTTGCTTTGTAGTACCAAAGTGATGGCAGACCTGATGTCAAAGACAAAATGGTAAGATTTAAAAATAAAAACAGTCTTTCACTGTGCAACTGTGCAATGGATTAATATGTAAGAGTAAATGGGATCGTTTTTGACCCAACTGACATGCCAGTTTATATTTATCTCTATGCGTGGGATTGTCATTCATTTTGATTGCTTACATGCTTGTTAATTGCAGGATACACTGCTGAGTTGTTTCCTGAGCATTGCAGACCAGGTGCTTCTCCCTTCTCTCTCTCTGATGGAGTGCAATGCTTGTATGTCTGAAGAACTGTGGGGTCTCTTCAAACTCTTTCCCTACCAGCACAGGTGAGAGATGCATGTTACACCGATAGGCATCACTGACACACCACTGCGTGATTAATAACTTGAATTACAGACTATAGTCATTCTCCATAAGAGATTTACAATGATGCTTTGGACTCTTGGTTTTCTGAATGTGATTCTTATTTACTTACATGCTAAGGATTGTGGTACTTATGTTTTTTCATCTGTCAACAATACTTCTGTTGGAGAACTAATTTTATACAGAGCTGAAAATGTTAGAAATGGTAAAATTTCAGTTTACATTGCTCTCATCCGTGTAGTCCACACAATACATTAAAAATATATTTTAAAGCTGCTTGGTGGACAACAAATGATTTGTTGTCAGAGTTTTGTACTCCATTATGGGAAACTTTTAATCAGGGATTTTCAAACCTATAAAGTAAAACCAATCAGTCAATTATAAATCAATAAATGCTTTATTTATCCCTGTAGGGAAATTGCTGAATTAAATAATAATAATAATAATATTCAGCTGACTCTTATTCAAGACCCATATCCCAATGATAGCATTTCTTTTAATGTTTATGTTAAGGCAACATTTCATCTTTAATCTGGAACGGCTATGAAATGGTAAATGAAATGGCAGAGTCATATGTTAAAATTCTGCCAAAACTGCTATACCGAGTGATTCTGTAGCGCAGGTCTGCTAGGCAAAGACAGCCCAGCCAATCTCACCTCTATGGTTTCTTTGGCTTGGCTGTGGAAATGGATCAATGGTGCAAAAAAAGAGGAATCACTTTCTCACCTTTTTTTGGGATCTCTGTAAAAGTGGCTATAGAGAGTAGTTGATACTTGCCTTGCCCAAAGCAAGCTTTGAATTACAAGCTGTGAATGTGAGCATGATCATTTACTTGAAACTCATACTGAGAAGTTGCATACGTTGTAATTATGCTTGTGCTTCTTGGCGTTTTTTTATGGACAACTTTTTAATTTTCTCCCATTTTTTTTTTTCCTCAGGTACCGGTTATATGGACAGTGGAAGAATGAGACATATTCAAGCCATCCACTGTTGGTCAAAGTTAAAGCTCAGACTGTGGAAAGGGCCAGATACATAATGAAGTAAGTTACATCAAGCTCCGTTAGTCTTTGGTTATAAGCTGTTATGATACATAACTGAAGCAAGTTAATGTTTACAGCACAGCTTCTGATATTGAAGTTGTTTTTTTTTTTATTTCTATGAGACTTAGTGATTGTTTTTGGTCCTCCTAGGCGGTTGACCAAAGAGAATGTGAAACAATCCGGAAGACAGATTGGGAAGCTGAGCCATAGCAATCCCACCATTCTTTTTGATTATGTAAGTGAATTCTGTTTATTTTTAAAATTTTGTATCATGTTAAATTGAGACTTGTGTCAAAGAAAAAAAAATTCCAGTTACACTTGTGGTGTTTATGTTGCGCATAAAGAGTTATATATATACTTTAGTTTTAACAGATGACTATAACTTTTTATTCATCAGATGCTATCTCAGATCCAGTGGTATGACAACCTCATTGTTCCAGTGGTGGACTCTTTGAAATACCTCACATCCCTCAACTATGATGTCTTGGCCTGTATCCTACTCACACTGCTCCCCTTTATTCACTTTAACCACATTTCAAGTTGTGTTCTTTGTGGAGTGTTTCAGGTTCTGGAATGTGTGATGGAAGAGCTTCTTTTCCAGTTGTCAATAGGTTGTTATGCTTAACCTTTTCTTCAGATTGTATCATAGAGGCTCTGGCAAACCCTGAGAAGGAAAAGATGAAGCATGATGACACCACCATTTCCTCGTGGCTTCAGAGTATGTATTTTAATACTTAGACTGCTTGTTTCTGTGTGGTAGCCACATTTATTTGCAGGGAAAAGCACAGTTTTTTGCAAGTTGTCAACATGCAGCTGTTGTTCTTCTTAAACCAAGGTCTCGCAAGTCTTTGTGGAGCTGTGTTCAGGAAATATCCGATTGAGTTGGCTGGCCTGCTTCAATATGTCACCAATCAGCTCAAAGCAGGAAAGAGGTGAGTTTCGTCCAAAAAAATCCACAGGGAGGGCAGCAGTCACTATTCCAACAGTAGCTGACTATATTACATTCTTCAAGCAAGAGGGACCACCTTATGTTATAACTACTCTGTCTGATAATACAGATATTGTTTGCTTGTACTGTCTAAAATATCATTATATCATATACTTGTAAATACGGGATTGAATGCATTGTAGCCTGATTAACTAGGGACATACAATGACAATACATTCTTCGAAGTAATGTTACTACAGCAGCTCTTGAATATTGAATCTAAATTTCTGGATTCATGATTGTATCTGAAAATGAGGAAAATAACACAGCATGAGTACAACAAATCCTCAACTTGTCCTCATTTGTACAGTATTGATGTACTCATCATTTAAGTATGCATGGTGTATGTGTGTGGATGCGTTAGTATGCACGCATGTATATGCAGTGTGTGCAGGTATGTATACGTGTGTAGGTACATAGAAATGTACATGTATAGATGTATGTTTATACGCTTTGCTTATGCATGCCTGCTTATATATTAACACATGCCACAACACATCCACAAATGTGTACTGTGTATGTAGTACAAATGCATACTGTGTATGTTGTACAAGGAATTGACCTGATGTATATCTGTCTGCACTTATTTCTACTCTGTGTATTTGGCTGCTGTGGCGCACAAATTTCCCCGTGGTGGGATCAATAAAGTTCTAGCTTATGAAGTTTTAATACCAGTGTAGATGTTGAAAGTTACATTTGGACAATGTTATCTTGTGTTGAATTTTGTTTTTGTTTCCCTTTTGTGCAAGGAAAAAATACATTTTCATACCGCATTAAATCAAGTATCATTTTATGAGCACAGATTTAATGATAAAAATTCATGAATCAATATATAACTCAAATTTTTAACGAGACTATTAAATATCAGTCACTGTCTTTGGTAAAATGAGATCTTATTTCACAACATAATACGTTACTCATTAATATTGATTACATGTGACCATTCCTAAAATCCATGAATCTTATTGTTAAAACTTGTTGACACCACTATCTTGTGATGTTGCTCACATGTTTTGCGACATTTCTGTCTTGTAGTTTTGACCTGTTAATCCTGAAAGAGGTGGTGCAGAAAATGGCCGGAATCGAGATCACAGATGAAATGACCTCAGAGCAGTTAGAGGCCATGACAGGAGGGGAGCAACTCAAAGCTGAGGTATTGACTAGTAAATGGATCATGCAGTTTTCTTGAGTGTTCCCTCTTTCTGTATAATACATTTTGACCAGTCTGAGTTATAATTTTGATTCTGTCAACAGGGTGGCTACTTTGGCCAGATCAGAAATACTAAGAAATCATCACAGCGTCTTAAGGATGCACTGCTAGACCACGAATTGGCCCTCCCACTATGTCTACTCATGGCTCAGCAAAGAAATGGTGTAGTTTTCCTCGAAGGAGGAGAGAAACATCTGAAACTTGTTGGCCACCTCTACGATCAGGTATATACTTATGTTAATGTATGTGCAAAGTTAAATCCACATCAACTCTTACTTTCTAACAAGCTGAAGGCTGTGTTCAATTCTTTTGTTTTCTCTTCTGCAGTGTCATGACACACTGGTGCAGTTTGGTGGCTTTCTGGCCTCCAATCTGAGTACAGAAGACTACATCAAGCGCGTTCCTTCCATTGACATCCTTTGTAACCAGTTTCACACTCCACATGATGCTGCCTTTTTCCTGTCTAGACCAATGTATGCCCATCAAATTTTGGTGAGTGCAGAGATTTTATTCTTTGGTTGATCATTGTCTCGATGATGTTCACCTTTCAAGATAGACGAGTAGCTCTACTCTCATAGAATTAGTTGAACAATACTGAGTATGTCGGTTTTTCTTACAGTCCAAGTATGATGAGCTGAAAAAAGCTGAAAAAGGGAACAGGCAGCAGCAAAAGGTACACAAGTATGTGGCAGCATGTGAACAGGTTATGACGCCAGTGCACGAGGCTGTGGTGTCTCTTCATCCAGCCAGGGTCTGGGACGATCTCCGTCCACAGTTTTATGCCACATTCTGGTCCCTGACTATGTACGACTTGGCCGTGCCTCATTCTGCCTATGACCGTGAGGTCAATAAGCTCAAAGTCCAGATTAAGGGCATCGAGGAGAATCCTGAGATAGTGAGTACACATACCTGTACTTTTGCACTATTCACATCTGAAATATGTTTGTACAAAAACTTCAATACTTATGTTCATATCATGCGATGTTGCTTCTACTAGTATTTAAGGTTTGACTGTCATTTCTCCCCAAAACAGCCCTTGAATAAGAAAAAGAAGGAGAAAGAACGATGTACTGCCCTGCAAGAAAAACTGCAGGAAGAGGAAAAGAAGCAGCTGGAGCATGTCCAAAGAGTCCTGCATCGGCTCAAGTTGGAGAAAGATAACTGGTTGTTGGCAAGTAAGTATACTTCAGCTCCTGACAACGGTTAATGCAGCTTTGCAACTATCTTTGACCTTAAAGGACACTGAGATGTAAATATATAGAGGTGTTTGGAATTTGCTTTTAGAATGTGAAACTAAAAATATGTACTATAGATTGCTAAAAATTAACAAGCGTTGCTTAAATGAGTGCATTTTGGAAAAGAGAAAATCAATTCATACTTTGTAGTTGTTGTTAAGTTAAAGAAAGCGCTAAATGTTTTAGAATTGGATGGGGCTGAATTAATCCTGGTTACAATCACAGTATTCATAGGTCTTGTGACTGTTTCTAATTCAACTTTAAATTTGTCCTGCCAGAATCCACAAAGAATGAGACCATAACAAAGTTCCTGCAGCTCTGCCTGTTTCCTCGCTGTATCTTTTCTTCCATCGATGCCGTATACTGTGCCCGTTTTGTTGAGCTGGTACACCAGCAGAAAACACCCAACTTCTGCACTCTGCTGTGTTACGACAGGGTAGGACATTCATTCACTTCAGATGATCATAACTAACTGAACTACTCTTTTTACAGGAGACTACTTAAAGACGCAAAGTGCTGTATCGAGATGAAATGAACATTAATAATATGATTAATGAAGAAGTCCTACAACGTCCTGCTTATCCCACTTGGCAGAACAAATGTGACAGACATTTCCATTAAAATACTTTAGAATTACTGTAGTTGCAGAAAAGAAGCCACTTTAGTGCGCGCACACACACACCCACCAGCCAGTTATATGCATTTAATACTCTGCCCTATCAGGAATATTTGCAATAAAGGTGTTTTTGAAGGTAGAAATTTACTGAACTAGCATCAAAGCCTTATAGTAATTGGTCAAATACTATAGTGCGTCATGCTTCGTAATGTAAAACTGTTTTTGTGTTGTCTTGGTCTATAGGTGTTCTCTGCCATCATTTATACTGTGGCCAGCTGCACAGAGAATGAGTCCCACCGCTATGGACGTTTCCTCTGCTGCATGTTGGAGACAGTCACTCGTTGGCACAGTGATCGAGCAATCTATGAGAAGGTATCCAGTTCTGCATGTTCTCTATATCTTAAGATTATTTTCAACATTTCTGTTTGTATTTGAGCAATGAGCTTGTAATTATTGTCTTTTTACTGTCTTCTTATAGGAGTGCAGCAATTATCCTGGCTTTCTGACCATCTTCAGAGCAACAGGATTTGATGGAGGGAACAAAGCCGATCAGTTGGATTATGAGAACTTCAGGCATGTCGTTCATAAATGGCACTACATGCTGACTAAAGTAAGCTGCCTGTTACTGATTTCTTATCTTGGGAATGACTTTTGCAAGATATGTGTTTTATTGATGGCCTTTTGTTCCTTCTAGGCTTCAGTCCACTGCCTGGAGACAGGAGATTACACCCACATACGAAACATCCTCATTGTGCTCACCAAGATCCTGCCCTGCTACCCAAAGGTCCTGAACCTAGGACAAGCACTGGAGTGTCGTGTGCACAAGATCTGCCTCGAAGAGAAGGACAAGCGACCAGACCTCTATGCCTTAGCAATGGGGTAACACAGCATTGTGTGCTGTCCAGCTCTCTGTGGAGCATACTCCTTTACTTTGTCTTTTAATATGTTGGGATATTAGCAGAATCATGTTCAGCATGTTAGTTTGTTGTGGTGATGGAATCATAGCATCTTTGGGTTTCAGTTTTTGACAGTTGGATTAGAAACAAAATACTCAGGTTATTGTCATGAAATATGGTACATAGGTCATATGCCAAGGATGATTAAAATTAGGAGCAGATCAATAAAAGGGGTGGTTGACTTTCTCTAGCATGGTGAGATAATGCAGGTCGTGATTGATCTCTGCTGCACTGGCGTTTTTTTATGGGTTAGACAGTGAAGAATTGTAATTCATTAGCAGTTACTGACTCAGACCCAGATGTTTGATTTGTTGGGAGAAGATTTTTTAGAATAGCTCTCAGAGCGTTTAACATATATTTGAAGATGACCAGTGGATTAGTTGCACTTTTGTTTTTAACAGGCTTTCTAATTTACCTTATAAGTGTTAGTTGGGGGAGTATAAAAAGTATAATGATCTTGGTCAGATATACATGAGCCCAAGCTAGAGCTTTATCTTTTTGATAGTTGTACCTCCTGAATTTTTTTGTCTGCTACACTACACATAAACTGGATATGTTCAGGGGAGACGTGCTATATAAACAATATAGATGTAATAATTAACAGGTGCTTTGTTCATTTACGCTCTCTAACATACATTTTTCTTGGTTTTTGTTCAAAAGCTAATACTTTGTTCACAGTGTGACAATCAGTTGTTTTGAATTTTTGTCTCTGCCTTTTGCAAACCTTTTATACATCTTACAGTTATTCAGGTCGGTTGAAAAGCCAGAAGGTGCACATGGTCCCGGAGAATGAGTTTCACCACAAGGAACAACCAGCACGCAGTGCTACACCTGCCAATCAACAGAATGGCCCCGGCAGCACAGGCAAACCCACCACCAGCACAAGCAAGACAGATGAGGGGGCATCAGAGGATGGTGGTGAGTGACAGTCCCATTCAAAACCTGTTAATTAGTGTATAATAATGGACGAGCCAAATGGAAATCTTACCATTCAATATTTGGTGTTTAAGCACCAAAGTATCAGCAGTCTTTCTTGTTAAACCACAGAATCATACCACAAAGGCATTTTTGCACACCTCCTTTGTGTTTGCAACAGCATCGATTTATCGCAAGGTTTGACTGATATGCAAAGTAATACATTGGTCATTGTGGTCATATGGTCCTTGGCTTGTTTTCTTGTAGATCGGGGTAAAGACAAAACTCAGGGGACCACAAAGCCAGTCAACAAAGCCAACAGTGCAGCGGCCAAAGTGACCACCAGCAATGGCAACGGTGCTCTTAACAGGTAGGCAGAGAAATGTGCCACACAAGTGAAAACAGCTAACAGCAGTAATATGTAAAATGATACGTACTTAAAACACTAACTTGTGTATATGGACACGTGAAATTAAACTGTTCAGATCAACAACATATTGAATAACATTTTTGTTAACTTATTACAGCACTAAAGCAGTAAAAGAACGGGATGAAAAAGAGAAGAGCGGGAAGGAGAAAAAAGAAAAGAAAGAAAAGACACCAGGCAGCACTCCTGAGACAAAAGGGGAGAACCGGCGGGAGAAGCAGAGAGATGAGAGAGCCGGGAAGGAGGAGCGGACGGCACGCGAGGGTAAGGAGAAGACCCCCAAGGCTGACCGGGAGAAAGTGAAGTCTGAGGAGAAAGGCGGCAAAGACGACAAGGTGAAGGCTGGCAACGGGGAGCCCATGGAGCTGTCCAGAGAACGCGATGTCATCAAGGAGTCTAAGAGTAAGGACAAAGGAGACCGGATTGCTGCAGCCACGTCCCTCAAGATACCAGTTCCTAGATCAGAGTCGGCTGAATCTGAGAGGGGTAAGGAGGCTTTCTATTCACCTGACTTCAGTTAATACACAAGGTTTAGTATGGAGCCTGACCTGGTACTGATGAAACAAAGTAAGGATATTTTACAGTTCACTATCGTTTTTTTTTTTTTTTATCCAATACCAGTCGGTCTTGAGTGCATTGAAGAGGAAACTGAACTTTTAAATAACCAGAAGCTAAAAAAAAATTGCAAATATAACGATATATGCAATGGCTGGAATGACGAAAAGGGGCATCTTTTTTCATGGCACTCCCTCAAAACTATTTTCATTAAAACTTTTTGAAACAATTGAAAATAATGTTAAATAATTTAGTGTTGCAATGTGACTTACAGTAAATAATCTACTTTGCTGTTTCCATCAAATTTACAGCTAATGTCTCGGGGGTGAAAAAACCCAAATGCAGTGATTTTGAGAATACAATCTATGGGTTGGAATTTGTTTTCATGTTGGGTAAGATTGGAAAACCTCTGTGCTGATGCTGATATGTAGTAAGTCTATTTGTCCCTTTAAATTTTTCAGCTATAGTTATTGTATGATTTCCAAATCAATAAGAGAGCAAAGTAAAGGGCCCCCTAACATATTAAGATCTTCAATTTGAAGATGATGAGTTCTTTTGGCTTTTCCCTTTCGGGCTTGCCACAGCGAATGCAATTTGCATATTTGATCTGGCAGGACTTTTTACGTCAGATGCCTTTCCTGACACAACCCTTGTATTTATCCGGGCATTAGGACCAGCACAATAGACAGCTACAGTTGTAGGCAGCAGCATAAAGTGCCTTGCCTAAAGGACCCACACTGCTCATCCTGAGAATTGAACCCGGGTCGCCTATGCACCAGCCCAGTGCCTTAACAACTGAGCTATCCAGCCTTCATCTTCACTTTGATCTTTAAGATCTTCACTTTGAAGATCATGCGTAAATATTTCTGCCTCAATATTTTGACATGGGAAGCAGCACAAATAACCCCTGATTACTTTCCTCAACAGATCACAAAAGACGAAAGCTCGACAGCCACTCTTCTCCATCCCACTCGTCGTCTGTTAAGGTTAGTATGGCTTGAGGAAGGCTGTGCCCATTTCTTCTCTGTCTGCCGGAGCGTTCCCTGCCGTTGCACATTCCAGCAGCCCTGAGGATCACCAAGGAGAGTTGACCTTCATACAGGCTTCTGGAAACCCAACCGTATCCATGGGAGTTGGAGAGCATTCCATGGACATCAGTCAATATTTTGCAGAATGAGGAAAAAAACCTCAAGGACTTAGCCAAGAGATGAATGTATATATTGAGTATTTTCATATTGAAATATTTCTATTTTTATATTAATGAAAGCAGTCAGTGTGCCTTGAAGATTTTTTTTTACACATTTCTATATTGTGGATTTTTGCTTTTTTGAGGGGAATAACCTGAAGTATAATTGCCGTCTTGTCATGAGCTTTGGCCTTTCCCAGTGGCAAAATGAAGCAAAAGCAACTTTTTTTTTTTGTACAAGGAGTGCAGTATTTTCCTACTTAAAATGGTGCCCAGGATTTTTGTCCAATTTTTGCAAGCAGTGAAGATATCCTGGTTCAAGAGATGTGGAGTATTTGGCTTTTCCTCGACATGCCCCCGCCAGATCGAGCGTCCAGTAGAAGGATGTCCAGCCGACTGCTCTGCTGCAGCTGGGTCACTGGTCCCCTTTCTCTATTGGCTTGTTGAAACGACCTCCAAGCAACCTTCATGTTACACGATGAATGCCCTGTCAGTCCATCCGATCCCTGCAGCACGATTCCTCACAACAACCACCCCATCAGCATCGACAGTCCTACTACCTCCAAGCAAGCGGAAAATCTGAGTCACCAGCAGCCAAGATCCTCGGAGCAAGAGTGTTGCAGTTTTCAATCATCCAAAATGGAGAGGAAGCGGAAAATTTGCCTGTCCCCCTTCGGAGAGAGAGAATGAAGGAGAAGTGTGGGCGAAGTCTGAATCACCTGGAGCATTGCCCAAGCCAGTGGTTTTCTAAGTGGGGGCCGCTAGGGGGACCTCAGAAAATTGGAAGAACAATGAGAAGAAAAAAAGCAAAACAAAATATTATAGTGTAAATCTACAGTGTGGAAACATGCTAGTTAATATTATTTTTATGCTAAAAAAAAATCAATATTTATTGTATAGTGAATAAAAATAAGAAAAGGCATTCTAATAGTCAATGTTTCTTGACATATTTTATAGTAATGTCAATGGGTGGGGGGCAGGGGTGGGTGCCGGCCAGAAGCTTATTCTGTTTGGCTGGGGGGTCCTTGGAGAAAGTTTGGGAACCCCTGGCCCACACCACTGGAGGCTTGTGATAGGTCTTTATTTCACCCTTCCACCAGAGAAATAAGACTCCCAGTGTCTTACCCATTCCTGAACAGTAAGTGCCAGCAGCAGTTATGTAGCGTATATAGGGATTCAGTCAGGCACATAAGAATTGAATGATTTGTTAAGCACACACACAGGCACACACACTTACTCAAAATGATTTACAGCAATTGCACTTTAGATGTATTGAAATGTCAGCTATGTTTTAGGATTTTATATTAAGCTGCCCGATTCCAGACATGTCTGTAGTAATAAGAGCAGTAGTTATTTCATATATGCTCAGGGTTTTTCTATACAAGTATCGACATTCCAAATGTTGAGCCAATGAACTCTCCTCTGTGTAATAACCTTGTCAAAGCCTTAGTCCTTGAAGGTCAGAGGTCGAGGGAGAAGTACGCTGTTGATCCGGCCAGCCCCGACTCCCCACCCCAATCCCTTCTTCCGACTCTCTACTGCTGTCTGACAACTTCCTCCCAAACCCCCACCCCCTCCCAGCTCATCTGTCATCTCCATTCATCCCCACAGGACAATAGCAACGAACTCAAGGAGTCCACGTCCAAGGTTTGAACCCACTCTACTTGTCATATTGATTGTTCAGATGCATGTGAAAAATCACTTATATCTATGATGCTCATTTAAGTATAAGCTTTGTAATGATGCCGGGTTGCAGTTTATGGGAGAGATTCCAGTCTTGACCATTTCCCTCTTTAATAAAGACAGAGTCAAAGGGTATATTAACAGTGCGTGTTGAGGTGTGCATCACTAGGTTCCTGAACATACAATTGAGTTCCACATCAGTTATGATTGGATAGAGGGTTCAGAAGACAGGGTTAGATGGAGGCAAGTGATTCGCTGTGGCAACCCCTGAAGGGAAAAGCCGAAAGAAGAAGGATGAGCCCCACAATTGACTGCTATTTTTCCTACTGTGTGACAAGAACTTGCCATTTTTAAAACTGCAAGTGAATTTCTAAATATCCATAATGAAAACGGGCAGATGAATATGCTTGCATCTATGTATTTTAATCCAAGGGGTCTCTGTGCGTGCATGTGTACATCTCAGGAATCACGATCTGGCAAGAGCTTACTACTGCAGTTTGGCATATTTAGGCATTTTTGGTCCAGGAACACAGTATCCAAAAAACGGCAAGTTGATTGGACCAATACTTCAGGAGATATTGGTCATTTTGGAATACAATAGCCTGACAATCATGTTTCTATGCCCTGAACACTTTAGCATTGACCACTGGTCAATACACAACAGTATAAAAACTACCACAACTCGAGCTTGTGCCATCCCCTTGGGACAACGTGCTACATGTCTTTTATTGACACAACAAAAATTTGTCAACTAGGATATACATCTACCTGGCAACATATTAGATGGTAAAGAACCAAAGTACTTCTTTGGTATTAACACACCCTGCAAATTTTGTGGCTTTTATCCAGTTCCCCTTTCCCCTCGACCTCATAAAAACCAAAATGTTTCCATTATGGATGCAGTGGTACTCAGGGAAAATACCAGATCGTTCGGTCCACCCTTATGGAACTTGGGTTTTCAGTTTTTCAGTTGATTTGGTGTTGGCTGCTTTACAGACCACTGAGTGCGCGTGCGCCTATCCAGGAAGGCGAAAGCCCATCCCTGCAAGTTCATGACCAATTACTGTTGTACCTCCACCCACGCACGGAAATGGCACGCTCTAGCAGAATCGAGGGACAGAAGTTTGAAGATGCACTGAGTTCATTCAAATCTCCAGTGTGGGCATTCAGGGCTTAAACCCTGGATCTGTTTAAAAAATGTTATGATTAAATGCATGCATGTCGCCTTCATCATTGGCATCTGTGGCTGTGTGTACTGAGTGACATTGGTTAAAGAAAGAGGGGTAGAAAAGATACAACGCAGGACATTTGGAGAGCACCAACACCACCTACTTCTTTTGAAATTGGTTACCTCATGTCTCAGTAGTTGAGGATATGTGCCACTTCAGCATTATTTTTGAGCGGGGATTTTTTTGTACATTTTGTGTGCTTACAATTTATACAGATATTTTATACTACTGCGTACAAGTAGTGAAGGAATAAGAAACTTATTTTATTCAGTACAATGATATAATTCATTCCTACTGTCTTATTCACCTTTTGCTGACAAGCAAAATAAAAGTATAAGTTTGTGAGAAAAATGTTTATTATTTGGTTTACAGAAATCAAACCAAAACTGTAGCCCAAAAACATGGCACTGTACTCTTGCACCCCTAGTTTCCATACACTCGCTTTTAACCAAGTTGTAGGCGCTGCATGAAGTGTTTTTTCTGCCATCTTTTTGTTCTGTATATGTATTGCTGTAAACTGTTTGGGGTGGCGTAGAAGCTACACTTTAGTTCGGCCTTTTTCATTACACCGTCACTGTTATTATAATAACATTAAATATAGGACATTGATTCTTGACATTTCGACATCAAGGGATACATTTTTTTTCTGCGCCTCTAGTCACAAATATCAGTCAGTTATGTCACATTTCCAGCGTCATCTGTTAAACTTGCGCAGTACCCTGATGTGCTTACGGAGATTCCCCCGTGGGGATGAATGAAGTTCTATTCTACTGAGCGTGATCACATTGAAAAAATACTCAAAACGGTTTGACTTTATTAACTGCGGAACCGCTCTAAATAGACTAAGACTTAGACTTCCTTTATTGTCATTACACAGACACACACAATGAATCTGGTAACGAAATGTCATAGATTGGCAACTGATAACCCAAAATAAATAAATAGATGTTCTCTGCATCACTTTAAGCCATTTCTTGTATCATAAAGTTATCTCATTCATGTTGCTTCTTATGCAGTAACATCGTTAGTCTGTGAATACTGTACATGTTAATGAACACACAGGTCACAGTGACAAGTGATAGTTACGAAAACGACTGTTGTTACAAAATAGTGGAAACTGAAGACTCACACACTTTCACAACGACTACATTCAGACAACATATCTGTTTATATCTGAAGATTGACTCTGGCCATTTAACTCGATTATCTTTCATTCTTAATGTTACACACTCCCTGAAAAAGACGTCTGTAGGAAGGGTTAAAAAAATGAGCACGGAACCAATGAAAATGATGGAATAAATATTATCCAGTGAATGGGAATAAGAACTGTATATAAGGATAAAAAACGCTATCTAAACATGTCCAGTCACTTTTTACTTTTTAAAACTACGCTTTTACTTGATGGCACAACTCCAACAGCTACACTGACCCAACAAGAACCAACAGAGCTACTAGATCTACAGCTGTACAAATGGATCTATAGAGATCAAGGGGAGCTTCACAGAAAGATACGGGTGTAACATGTCGAACATTTTTGACAAGAAGTAGAAGGCATTTCAAATAGCTGAACATGACTTAGTAAAAATGAAAAACACAACTGATTACTTTTATGTTCTAAAACCAGCAAGCAGCAGCCCATGGTCAACACACTCACGAGTTGTATTACAAACGGTCTTTGAATAACTCTCGCATCAAGCTACACGTTGTCCTGTCCCTGTAAGCTTTAAAGACTGTTGTGCAACAAAACGGAGAGACTTTTACTGAATAGTAATGTCATGAATACTTTACACTTGATAAACCTAATAACTGTCTCCATTCAAAAACGTTTTTTCTGTTTTGTTGTGTTTATATAAATTTGTTTTCAGCACCACATCAACTACAATTCAGTTGCCCGGTCCAAGAGCAGAGAGAGGGAGATGGACAAAAAAGATTCAGAGAATGCTCAGGGTCGATCCAAAGAGAAGAAAGAAGAAAAGGAGCGGAAAGACAGGAAGAGAGTCAGTGTCCCTGCACCCACTACGAAAACCTGAACAATTACTAATCTCCCATGACTGCTGTATGTGGCGCTAAGTGTTATCGACTGGGCTTAACTCCTATCCTCTGTCCTTGTTTGGCGTTTGTCAGGAACATGCAGCCAATGACCGAGAAATCAGCCAGGAAACCAAGCGGCGAAAGGACGAGAATGGAACCAGTATGTTGGCTCTCAGTACCCCCACGGGCCTGTGTATATTCATTTACAAAGAAAACCCTTTCCTCAACTTGAATGTCTCCTCCCAGATTCCTCCAAAAACAGCAAGAGCATGAGCCCTTCTTGTGACTCGCCGCTTTCAGCGGAAAAAGAAAAGAGCAAACGATCAAAATCTTCGAGTAAAGAGAAGGGTGACTCTGTGAAACCTGAACGGACTTCCTCTGGAGGCAAAAAGGTCAGTTCAGCAGCACCCTGCTCGTTTTTTTGCCAGTATCGCATTGAATAGGTCACCTTTAATATGTGAATATATAGAGATGAGGAAGACCATGGTTTTCATTGCATTTGTAAATGTTTCAATTGAATATTTTTGAATTTTTGGATTCAGTAGATCAGGGCTGTCAAACTCATTATAGTTCAGGGGCCAAATTCAGCCAAATCTAGTATGAATATAAGAATATTGAATTAAATTTACTTCTACAGAAATGTCAGGTTATTTCTCTTTGTTCATGTTTTCTTCCTGGATTGGAACCCTTGTCTGGCTTACATTTGGCCCCCGGGCAACATGTTTGACACCCCCTTGCTGTAGATTAATGTTCATTGTCATTTTAAGTGACTTGGATGGACTCTTGTCTTTGTGATCAACAGGAGTCCAGGCACGACAAAGAGAAATCTGAAAAGAAAGAGAAAAGGGACAGCAGCGGAGGCAAAGAAGAAAAAAAGCAATATCCTGAAATGCAGTGACTTCAAATTACAAACATGCGAGTAGTTGAACATTTAACGGTTTAGTCAAGTGCTTGATTGTCTTTGAGAGCCACATCAGATTCCAACCACATCAGCTGGGCTTTGACTATTCTGCTCACTCAGGGACGGAACAGACTTTTCAAGCATCTGTTTCCCAGTGTTTCCACGCCTCTGACCACGCAAACGTGCCGCTCAGTTCCAGTGTGAATTGTGGCTTTGTGGCGCTTACTTGTGCGCTAGTTGTACACGGCACTGTGCAAAGGACGAGGCGTCGGTCCAAGACCCAGAATGATGAGTTTGTGGTAAAGCGAGCGAGTGAACCGATCACATGACCGGCGCATGTCTCCGCTCATTATAGCCCTCCGCTCGTAGTCCGTCATCCTCCACTGAAGTTAAACAGTCATTGCCCGGTTGTTGTGGGAATGCAGATGTTGGCAGATGACTTGATACACTCTGACTGCTTCATTGTTGACCTTAACGATCACACTCACAAGCACAGATAATGTGCACTAATCAGTGAAGGTAAGACACGCCTCCTAAACACCTCGCCACACTGCGACCGTGCGCCATCACACTCACGTGCCTCCTCTTTCTCTTCTTGTGCAGCAGAACCGGACAAGCTGCTTTTATCTACGAGACAACTGCAACTCCATCTGTACTGTTTTGAACCCCACTCTCATTTCTGCCTTTTTTAAAACATATTAACCCCCTCACCCCCCTTTCCCTAAGTGTTGTTTAGCTGTAGTAAAACTTTTACGAGCCACCTCTGTACATTTGAGTTTCAATGTTATACAGTAAAACCAGCTCAAAGTTTTTTTGTCGTTGTTTGTCATTCAGTATGTTGCACAATGTGCTGTTCTAATCACTATACTCTTTTATTCAGAAGCGGTGGTTACTGTATGAAATTACCTTTTGGTAACATCTGGTCATGGATTCAATGATGCTAAACTTGAAGATTTGTAATATTTTCATTTTGTACGTTTGTCAGGCTTTGCTTATGCTTGATTTCTTGAGTTACACGCCCATACCCACTTACCTCAGATCCTATTGAGATACTTAGATATTTTCTATTTTATTTATCTCCACTTTTTAATCCAAGCAAGAAAATAGGCATAGGAGAGGAAGTACAAACAGCATACAAAGGACCAGTGTGTATATTCTGTACAGTAATAGAGGGTGACATGAAAAACAAATCATGTTATTTTTGTTTTCCTTTTTTTTTTGTTGTTGTTGCCCCCCTCCATGTTCTTTTGTGACTTTGTGTTAATCAGGTTTTTACATAATTTATAAAAGAAAAAAAAAAAAAAACTCCAGTTCGACCTTGATACAAATGTAGAATTGTAAAGAAAAAAATCTGACGAAAAAAATCTGAAGCTCTGTAATCCAAATACAGGTGTTTCCAGGTGACTTTTGGAGATTTTATCTGCTGTACTCAATGAGTGTAAGCTTTTTTTAAAAAAACAACAAAACAAAAACCAATAAATAATAGTTTTCCTAGTGTGTCACTTTGACATGGTCTCTGGTTGTGTTCTTTCTTTCGTACAAACATCAAATCAGTTTATTTATACTAACAACATTTATCACAGTGTTTTACATATAGAGTCAGTATAACCACACACATGGAGATTGTGTTTCTCCAAATGGGTCAAGACTCCTTCACTTTCTCAGCAGGACAAGTTAATTCAAGTTTTAAGAAGTTTTGGAGGCATTTCATTATTAATAATTATTTTTAATGAAATCAGAAACATAGCGTAGGTATACACTTGTGAATTAGAACTGCCTTTTATTGTAGTAACATTTAGAATGATTTCTTTTGGCTTTTCCCCTTCCGGAGTCTCCACAGCAATTCCAATTTGGATATTTGATTTGGCAGGAGTTTTTACGTCAAATGCCCTTTCTGACACAACCCACTCCATGCTCTATCCCGGGGATCGAACCCGTGTAACTGCACCAGCCCGGTGTCTTACAACTGATCTGTCCAGCCGGGATATTGTAACGTTTACGTGTATACTATAGTAAGATATTTTTGATGAAATCAGAAACGTGAGTCTACACTTATGAATTAGAACTGTTTTTTTATTGTAACATTTAGAATAACGGCGCCTGCGAGGACTTACACTTTGTCTCAGCTCCGGATGATGCATTCACAGCCCCTGGTTATCGTTATCATCTCTGGGACTTCAATCATGTATACTATCTTTGTTGTCTGTTGTGCAAGAATTCAATTTGTTGTGTATTTGTTTCTGCTCTGTTCTTTTTTTTCTACTCTTTGTGTTATGCAGCTGTGTCTGAAATTTCCTCTCGTGGGACTAATAAAGGCTAAAAACATTATATATATGATATGTTGCACTGAGAATTCATAACAGGACTTAGACTTCCTTTATTGTCATTACACAGACACACAATGAATCTGGTGTAACGAAATGTCAGAGGTTGTCAGCTGATAACAAATAAATATGGAAATAGAAAAGTGCACAGTTGATGAAATGAATCCAAAGCCGGGAGTGACTGCAGTGTAAATATGACAACACACACAGTCAATATAAATAAGAATAAATAAGATGGACAATGTAACAAT
>JAPTHA010000007.1:12819682-12831914 GCA_029814585.1 Gymnapogon annona
TCCCAGATGCTCAAGGGTGAAGGCGGGGCAAACCCTGGACAGGTCGCCAGTCCATCGCAGGGTCATCCACAAGGCAAGGACACAACGGCACTTGACCAGAACAGAGTAGGAATTGAACCACCAACCCCTCAGTTATTGGACGACCTGCTCTACCACCTGAGCCACACCACCCCCCTCCCCCCTTTCCGCCCGTGAGTGAAAGAGACAGAGGAATATTTCACTTTTATTTGAATAAGTTAAAGGGCCCGGCTGGTTAACTCAGTTGGAAAGGCACCGGGCTGGGTTGTGTCAGGAAGGGCATCTGACGTAAAAACTCCTGCCAAAATTAAATATGCGAATTGGATTCGCTGTGGTGACCCCGGAAGGGAAAAAGCCAAAAGAAATCATGAATTGAATAACTAAAAGGGGGTGGCCATGGCTCAGATGGTGGAGCAGGTCATCTGGCAAACAAAGGGTTTGATTCCCACTCTTTCCTGTGCTGTTGTGTCCTTGGGCAAGACACTTCACCCACCTTGCCCATCCCTGTGTGAAGGTTTGTGAATGACGACCCTGAATGATGACCAGGGTCCCCCCCCTGCCTTCGCCCTTGAGCATCTGGGATAGGCTCCAGTGACCCCCGCAACCCTGCAAAGGATAAAGTGTGTTTGGGAGAATGATGAATGAATGAATAAGTAGAATAAGTAGATTAAGGAGCACTGCCTCATTTCACCTATGGAACTAGAGCCTGTAAAGACACACACCTCTCCTCAATTCCCTCCTCATGTCTTTGTCCTTTCCGCCAGAAACTGGAGTGGAGGAGTCGACAATGAGCCGAGGCAACAGGCATGAAACTAAATGAGACATCCTTATTTCTCAGCTGTCGTTATAAATAACTCTCGCTAAAATATGACACGTGGAACGGCTGCATCATCTGTCAGACGAGCACAACACTGTGCATGTACACTTATAATTAACTTTTATTGGTTTATACAAAGTGGCATCGTGTGTCGCGTAGGTTTTGTAGGGATGTCACACACTGTTTTTATTTATCACATATTGGGTGATGGTGCATTTCATGTTTCAAATAATAGCTAATTAATACAACTACATTTTCAAGAATAATGTGACACGTTTGATCTATTTATTGACTGATTTTTTTTTCTGCCTCTTTGCCATGACACAGGTCCAATCAGTGAAAAGACACCTCTCCTTCAACCACCCTTCACTCCTCTGTCCTCTATGTGCATCGAAGGAACTGAGAGCAAAGATGACACATTGAGTCTGATCTCCAGGTCTCAAGTAGGAGGACTGACCATCAAGGAGCGGCAGAGGCACTGAACATGAAAGAAAGAGCTGCCAGTGTCAAACTATACACAAGCTATCGTATAAATAAATATATCCTCTTCAACAGCACTTAGAAAAAACAATAAGGCATTTAATTGAATAAAATAGATCCGTAAGTGACGGATTCATCCTTCGTTTTAAGCCTTTATCAGATAAATTACTCTAAAATACCCACAAAACCACTTTTACATCACACAGATGCTGGTGTATAAATCATAAGTAGCATTAGACATACATAATTTAATAGAAAGGAATAGAATAGAATATATTGTCGTTCAGTGGTAAGAAACAACAAAACTGTGGTTAATTGAGAAATAACTGCAACTCATTTAGAAATACAACTAGAATTATTGAAAAATGCCAGTAAATGACTTTTGCAGGTGCTGGTGGGTGTGTTCAGGGACATCGGAGAGAGCCAGACTCGCTGTTCACACTTGTCTTTTTGCAAAGCTAAGCTAACCACCTGCTGCCTCCAGCTCCACAGTGGCAAACACACACCAGAGAAGGATTGATCTCATGTAACTCATGACAAAAAATGAAAATCGCAGGTATTTTACTTGTATTTCCTAAATGAAAATCCTTCCTTTACAATTCTTAACAGCACTGGACAAAACTGCTGCTGCTGTGACATGACACAAGATGTTTGACATATTTTACCAAGTCAACCCCAGCGCAATGTTCCTGATACTTTAAACATAGGAAGTGGAGACATTCTTGTGTCATGTGTAATTCAGGACGGTTTCGGTCCTTAAATGCGAAGACAGTTGGAGGTGCTCCTTTGCCAAAAGCCTGAGATCTGACACGCTGGCATCGCAGCAGAGACAAACTGCAGGTCATGCTGGATGTGGAAATTAACACCTGACCTCTGCCCATTCAGCTCCTTCTAGTAGTTCATCCCAGAGTCACAGGTTCACGATTTCATTTTAGTTGGAGTTTAAACGAACCCTTAAAGACGCAGGCAGTCACCCAAATGCAACTCCGCCAAAGTATCCACGTAAGTGAGACTTCATACATAAACATATATACACGCATGGCTGTGCATTTATATGTGCTCATAAGTTAATGCTGCTGCCTCTAGACTGGTGACCAATTACAGAAAGACCCCGACCATGGAATATTAAGTGCAGAAGGATCAAGTAAGAGGCACATTTTGAGCAAAAAACAAAAAAAAGAATGAAAAAAGGCAATACATCCCTTTAACAACTGAATATTTCTGCACATATTTGGTAGAAATCCCATCATTGTCATGTGTGATGGCTGCATTATCATAATGCTATCTATTCATATTATTATCATGATGCCATCTATTGTATTACTATTAATATCATCTGGCCTTCATCCATTGGTAACTGGGATGGGCTCCAGTATCCCCACCAGGAATTAGCAGTACAGGAAATGGATGGAGGGATATTATCACATGGCTGAGACCATATGACGTGGGCGTAAATGCTGCTTTGTTTCTAGACGGTGTCTCCGGTCACCCCGGTGTCTGTCACATTTGACCTGGTTTCTGTGGGAGTGATGCGCTCACCTCTGTGGCCCAGTCGGCCGCCAGCTGGAGCAGCTTCAGACGCACACAGAGCAGCGCTTGCTCTGACACTCAGTACACTGCTAAAAATGGCCAGCAAGAGGCTGATGGGCGCTCACAGGGGAGCTGGAGTACACAGCTGTCTACAATAGACGGGTAAAAATATAGAAACTGCGGCAGACTGGGCTAATGTGACCTTCTGCCAGGGGAAGTCATGTTTCAGAGGAAAACTTTAGATTGAAACCTTAATATATTTAACCTGTTAAGACTTCATGTGATCTCTTATATCATGTCGTGTAGTTGTTGTGTAATAGAAATTCTACCTTGAAGTGACTACAAACTTTACTAAACTAAATACTTTCAATTGTTATGCTTCGGGAAATTATTTAGATCTTGATAAAAAAAAAAGCACTCCATCAAATTGTCTTTCTTCTATTTTTTTCCCCCCGTACATCCATAGTGCCATCACAACTGTCTACTCGGAAGTTTGAGTCATTCCAAATAGCATCTGTTAGGTGAAAGCACGGAAAAACATCAGAGATAATTGACAAAGTATATCAGCCAAACGTCGCGCACTACAACATAAATAATTCATCTAAGATTGTAATGGATTGTGGGCTCAGGCTAGTAAGTGAATCATAATTGACATGCACACGATTTCAGTTGAGTCGAGTGTTGGTGTAAACATGGCGAACATGACAATAATAGCTGATGACACGTCTGACCAGAGTGTGAAAACAGCTGTTCTTTTTTGAGTTCCGTGAAGATGAGAGCGTGTAACTCTTAGTTATGTGGAGAAATATCCTATTAAAAGCTAAATTCATTTCATGTTCAGCGGGAACAAATCAATTAAGTCTGTAAATAGGAGCACGTCTGCAAGCAGCAACTTCCTAATTGAAGTTAAATGCACAGATAGGTTTTTTTTTTCTTTACAACATCCTGACATTTTCTCCATCGCTTTCACTTTAGTAAATTGAACTGAAAAGAAGTATAATCCACAGCTGCATGCTAACTGTGTTAAAAGCACCGCAAGTCACATATTTGTTTGACGACGGCTGTGAGGTATTTACAGCTCCTCTTAATCATAAGGTTTGGTGATTAATAATAAGTATAGGTTCCCATTAATCACTTTTCATTACTGCTCACAATAGCGGTTCCAGTTTATAGGAACAAAGCCGGTAAATGTGTCAGTCGGGTTGAAGTCAGTATCCCGTCTTTGACAAATAACAGCCTGACAAATGCATCATAAATTAGCGCATCCTGAGAGAGAGGACGCCGCTTTTAAGGCGGTGAGTCATCAGGAAGCCTTTAAAAAAAGAAAAAAAAAAGCTTTGACAAATCTTCATTTAAATTTCTGGTTAAAAACATCCAACAGCCGTGTCAAACAGGGTATTTTCAGCAGCGTTACATTTAACATCGACATCGACATTGTCATAGTTTTCTTTTTTCCTTCACTGTTTCATTACGTCAATGAGGCAGCTGGAGAAGTTTATTTTTCTTTTTTAGTGACAGAATTATTGCAGGTCGTGTGGTTGTGACAGTATCATAAGCACACTGACATTAAGGTATTCACATAAAGTGAGATTTTGCAAACAATATAAAATCTCTAACAACCTTTAAATACCTTAAACTCTTTTTGAGGGGACTTCCAATGTCATTGTTTATTATACAAAGTGTAATATTTCTCCATTGTGTTCTTCATTTTTTTCAGTGACAATCAGACCCTTTTCCTATATTTTAATTCAATGATCAGGAAAATGTTTACAAAAGCCAGGAGTAAATCCAAGTGTCTCCGTCCACCGCCATTGGTCAAACATGGGATTTACTGGTGAATCAATGTGGAGGACATCAGTGTGTCCACATTGACTGCAGAGCGTCCAAAACAGACACGTGTCGCCGCTGAGAAGCTCCATTCTGCCTTAATTCTATTGATAGGATGAATGGTTCACAAGTTATTGCTCATTTTAAATCAGTGGACGCGTTTAGTCTCTGATTGGTTTGGGTCTCTGAGGGTTAAACTCTCCTCTGTTTACTGCCCCTCCAGTCACATCAAAACCACTTCAAACTACTCCACGTCCGTCAGTGGTTTGAATTATTATGGAATAAACTCAGACATGGGACCCATATTTTGTTTGCGGTTTCAAGAAGGAATATACGCAGTATAAAATGTAGCATCAAAATTCCTCATCTTTCAAACGTGACGCAGCTCAGTTATTTTGATGCTCATTTTTCTCCCCAAAACACAATCTTAACCCAACGGCCACACATTCCTCATATGTAATGTTTCAATGCACTCTGCAGTGCTGGAGACAGTCAGTTACAAATGACCACCTCCACACTCAGTGCTTTAAGACCTCGGTTCAGCTTGACACAGTGGACCGTGCTATTCTGCTTCAACGCCTTTAAAAATGGGCCGGGGTCATAGAAACTGCACTGCTCTCATTACACATGCCTCCACATCCTCCAAAAGAAAAAAAAAATAGTCCCTTACTCTGTTAAACGCAAAAACTGGAATGGAAATCTCTCCTCCTGAAAATGAAAACGCAACCAAAATATTGATTTCTCTTTTGCGTTTCCCTCTGGAGAGCTGTTCTCTTTTTCATTTGGAGCCTGCGTTGCATCATTTCGCTGATTTTCTACATATCTATATGAAATCTCGGATGGCTCATTCGACTTTTGAAGATGCTTCTGGTTCTGTAAGTGCATATGTGAAGTCTCCAACCAAAACAGTGAAGCCTGAACACCACCAACAGACCCACAGCATCTCAGACTCACTGTGGCCAATCGCAGACAGACCGCGACTAAAAATAGACAGTGCTCAGAGCTGGACATCAGGTGTGAATGACATTTCCATTTGCGTGGAATAGGACGCTTCTTTAAAATAACATATGAGAGTGCAGTTTGTGAAAGAGGGTGACAAAACTGGAGCTTTAGTGACGCACTTCACTTCCGCTCTGATGATTTTTCAGAGACTCAGACACAAACACAGAGAAAAACCACATCCACAACTTTTCCTTTCCCTGCAGAACTTCAGAGATTCAAAATGATCTTCAATCTGTTGCTGCTGCTTCAATGGATGGACCCTAGAAATATAATTCGAATCATCTGTGGTATTTTTTTTTTTAATCCTGTTGCCTTATCTGTTCTTTATTACAAGACATTTATACATTGAATGTGACCTTGATGAGTGAATTTGGGCACTTGCTTTGGCAGCGGCTTTGACTGATGCAGAAACAAATGAATCTGCATATTAGCAACAGCGCCAGCAGGATAATCAAACTTTGGTTTATGACTTTACAGATGGTTGGATCAGGAAGCATAATTGTCCCAGTTGTATACACTGCAGCTTATTTTTCCTCTTGCCAAATGTCTCTCTGACGTGACTTAATATTTGTGGACAAATGGATACGGGAGCAGGCAGATAATCGACTTTCATTCATGAGGCTTAATGATCTGAAGTCTTACCCACTATAAACATTGGGGTCACTTGACCCCAATTCATGCTGGTCACTCAAAAAATAATAGTTGACCTTTTTTTTTTTTTTTGGCTTCATATTCCATGACTTTTCCTAATGTGATGGGGACCACTATTTTTTGGGGTCAACAGTCTTATGTAAATCATTTTCTTGAGGCAAATATCCCTGGGGTCAGATTGAGTCCATGGGTAAAATGTGTTATTAATATTTGAGAACAAAAGGAGGGTTAATGTCTGAACCTTAAAATAATGTGTGTCTGAATGTATGTGGGACATCAAAGAAACATTAGTGACATGATTTCTGTTTATTGGCTATTCATAGATGGCTGTGTGTCCCAGCATCTCCAAACTACCCCCCCCACACACACACAGTTATTATTATTATTATTATGCTAATTATTGTTATATTATTGACGTTATCATAACAATATTACACTAGTGTAGACTTGAGTTGTCATTAATGCAGTGTGTTCTGCAGCTGATACACACAGACTGCAGTTTAATAAGGTTATGTTTGTAATAACGCCAACTAATCTCCATCCGTGCTTCTTATTGTTAAGTCTCTGAAACTCCCAGATAAGCCCCAGACCCACCTGATCCCACTGATGTCTGACTCAAGATTTCACACTTGATATATTTAATTCACTGTCATTTGAGCTGCAGAAAAAAGAAGTTTCCGTGAAATTGTGCGGCTTGTTCAAGTAATTGATGACATGTGAATGTGTCAAATTGCACGTGGTAGTTTTAGGTAATGTTTGAATTAAAGGGATTTTGCATCAGGGTTTATTTGCATAGAAAGGAGCTGCTTTTGTCACCGATGTATAATGTATAATTTACATTCACGCAAGTGAAAGAGGTGCACTCAAGCAACACCAAAATATGCACACATTGAAACTGCTCTATAAACATGAGGTCTGGTCACATGAGAGAGTCTTATTACTTGTGTTATATATCAATATTGTGTTTTACAGTGTTGACTTGTGCTTGTTGTTCCTCACTAAGTTGGTTTGTGTTGTCCATGTGCTGCTCTTTACCTTTAGTTGTAGTATAGCTTTCTTACCATTGTTGGTATGTTATTATTATTATGTAAATTAATGCTTAACTATTACCATGAATCTACCGTATTTCTATTTTCAAACATATTTTGGCTAGATAATGAAAATACTACTGAATGAGTTCACTATAATCTGGTATAGACCTATTTGTTCATTGCACTATGCTATACTCCTCCTTGCCTCTAAGGCAGGGGTGTCGGACTCTGGTCCTCGAGGACCAGTGTTCTGCATGTTTTAGAGGTTTCCCTCTTCCAGCACACCTGGATGAGATGACATCATTCACAGTCTTCTGCAGAGCTTGGTGATGAGGTGATCATTGATTGAACCTGATGTGATGGAAAAGGGAAACATCTAAAACATGAAGGACTCAGGCCCTCGAGGACCGGACTCTGACACATGTGGTATAAGGGGCTACAATTATTGAAAATATTTGTTATAATTCAATCCTTGTGCAATATAGTCTGTCTCTTGTACAATAACATAATGTCCATGTGCAGTATCACTGTGTTGTTATCACTGCAGCTCACACTGCTGTTTTCTGTGCTTTCTTAATATATTTGCTTTTAATTGATTGCTTTTAGTCTTAATCTTAGCTCCATTTTTTTCTTGTTGTTTGTAAAAAAAAAATTACTTTCCCTCTCATATGTATTTATAAGAAAAGTAATTTCACCCCGAGGATAAAACTTTCTGATCGTACTGGTTTGATGTTTAAAGACAAGAGTAAGTACTTGAAACTTCATTACATTAAGATATTGAAGGAAATGAAGCTGGAATTAAATACATTCTTTTCTTTCAAGTCCCTTATGAGCATAAATGAATGTATTTGAACATTGCACCTGCATGTATTCTGTTGCATGCTGGTAATTTGTGTTGCAAATGCTTACTCGCTTGAAATAAATAAATGATATTAAATGAAAAAAAGGTGCTTAGCAGTGCAGCTATGAATTATCAGCTACATTTTTTGCCTCATTTGCACTGGAAGACAAAGCCAGCCTTTTATTTAGTAGATCTCCCCCTTCATGGAACTGCGTAGAATTAATCAATCGCAGATCTAATATTAGTCCTCTGAAATTGCTGTTTTCGAGAAAAACAATATCATTCTGTTATTGATTATTCATTGGACTTATTATCTGGCAGGTAATACATCAAACCAACAGGAAAGCTCCAGAGGCCTGTGCTCCTTTTGGACAACGCCGGTGGAACAGTGCTTATTATACAGTAGAAATACAATCGAGATGACAGCCAGTTGAAACACTCACCCTAAAGAACTCCTTGGTGGAGCCAGAGTCTAAGGTCCCATAGGCGATCTCTGTCTGCTTGGCCAGGTCCTCCGCACTCTCTATCGGGGAAACCATCCTCTCCACGGTGAGGAAGGCAGCCAGGTTGGCCGTGTAGGAGGAGATGATGATGAGAGTGAAAAACCACCACACTCCTCCGACGATGCGGCCCGACAGAGACCTGAGGGGATGAACACAGCAGACAGAAACATGAGAGCAGCGGGTTCACGTCTAAACAGGGAGGAGAAGAAGAAGAGGAGGAGGGGATGCACTGATTGGATGTGCCAACGTGTCTCAGGCGGCGGTTCAAGTATCAGGGAGACGTGACCTCTTCACGTTAGACACACTGTTTCCTCTGCTTCTCTCTAGAATCCTCACGTTAAGTCACAAAGTACCCACTGAGTTCAGACAAAGTTCAACCTGAGCTGGGATTAATCGATTTGTTCAATTTGCAAAGTTTTACGAAAGCTGCCACGGAGTAAAAAAAAAAAAAAAAAAAAAAGTCGTTTGACTTCGTCTTCTCGTTCGAATGACTTTATGTATGACCTCCCATGATGCCGCTGTACTGGTTAGTTGGGCTATGACTTTGATTTACAGAGCAGTTCAGAGCATCGGCACGCAGGCCGGAGACTGGAGCAGGTGGAATGACGGATGGAAGAACCTATAGACATATATAACATGAGCAAACCATGAAAGGAAGATTGAAAAGAAGAGCATTTCCTCTGAATGAGTTTGTTCGAATGACTTGCCGAACTCATTCGAACGACTTCCCGTTCTCGTTCAAACAAGAAGACGAAGTCGTTCGAATGACTTTTTTTTTTTTTACGCCGTGGCAGCTCTGCGCTTCCGTAGAGTTTGACAGTTTTGGAAAAAAAAAAAAAGTGTAGTCAACAGCTCATTGATAAGAAGGCTCAGCCCAAAAAACATCAGCCACCTTCAGTCGGTCTGCAGATCCAGCAGCCTGTGGTTATTCATTTAAAGTATCATTAACTCAACGCAACTGCCTGCACAGCTGATTAATTCTTTAAAAATAATAACACGGCTCATTAACTCAAAATAGCTGTGTCCACACTTGGTTTTGAAACATATTCAGGTGAAGGACTGTAACAGGGAGCCAGAACAGCTCCGCCAGCAGCTGTCTCCATCCAACGAGGATAATGCCAGCTGTGAGTGATGCCAGGACAACACCGGGCCACGGCGCACTGCAGTCAGATACATATGTGGTCTTTATTTATTCATTTGAAACCTCGTGAGCCTCCCTTTAATGTCACCAAGTGACTGTTTCCTCACAATAAATTCAGATTTATGTTTTCATATCACAATAATTATCACTACAGCGAGGTCGGGTTTTTTTGGACTCGTCTTCATGTTTTATTTTGTCCACACTTCAAGCCCGAAACGTTTAAATGTCTCCCTGTCGTTGCCGATTTGCTAATTTAGATCTTTTATTACTGTGAGGAATTTTAATGCGTCTGAAATCTTTCCGTCTCAGTAAGTGCCTGTCATATTTTGACTGTGTATTGTCACCGTCACGCGTTTGGGGTCATTTATCTCCTCGTTGGGTTCTGTTGGTTTAAAGCCAAATGTTGCTGATGGATGCTGGGGGGGCTTTAGTTTGATATCATTCATTTGCTGCTGTAAAATGCACCCTTTATACTACAGATTTACACCAGAGGTGACACAACGAATCTGAAACGAAAGTGCTACGAGATGAGACTAAGGCTGAAGTTAGCGTGTGATGAACTAAACTGCGTTCACTGCGACTCTGCCTTGATCGAGTTTTCACAACTTAAAACTCTGGGTGATATTTTAAACATATTTTGACAATTCTCTCAGATGTAATGTCATACACACTCCGCACGCACGCACGCACACGCATACACACACACACATGCCGCAGTCACATAACACAGTCTGCTCTCAGCTGCACTTATTCATCTAAACGTGAACCTCCTTTAGCTTCATAACTGCACTGGAGACTCACAGCGCTCTGATGCATTATCTTATTCTATTACATTTATATTGATTTGTCGGCTGTTTTTAATATCATTAAATCACCTTTGCCTTCCTATATTTAAGGGTGTTAAGAATAAGAATAGTAAAGGTTTTATTACCCATATGCAAAATTAGAAACCTATCTTTACAAAAAACCTATCTTCGATACTTCATCTAAAAAAAAGCAGACAATAACAATGACATGCACTAACATGACTGTTTCTAATTGCTGATAATTATTTCTGTACTCTGTCACCCCTGTTCATGCAGTTCTGTTGAAATGTAATCCTATTTCTTGCACTTTTATTTTGTTGATCTTTTATTAATTAGTGTGTAATCAAATATTAATGTATTTCTTATCCCACCCCTGTTTAATGCTGTTTTATGCCATTTTATTGAAGTTTCATTTTATTTCTTGTCCTTTTTCTGAAAATGTTGTAATATTTTAACCGACGTGAAGCACTTTGAGCTACAAATCTTGCATGAAAGGTGCTATACAAATAAAGTTTTATTATTTTTCATCATTATAAGATCCTTTCATTTTGGAGCCGTAACACAACTCCGGACTCTTTATTTTTTATTTATGTTTCTGCAGAATCACATCTGGGTAATTCTCTCCACAGCTTTCATGCTTCTTCATTGCTTTACAGGAAGATATTTTCAACTGCAGACAAGGGCATCTGGCCTTAAATTCAGCCTGCAGCATCAGGACTATAACTGTCAGGTTCAGCAGACATCCATCTCAGTAGCAGTTGGATAATGGGACAGCCCACGGTGTCCCACTGAGAGGACGACACTCCTCGATATAGAGACAGCAGGAAGCTTTTCATCTGTACTCTTCGTTCACTTGAATTTGTTTAACATGGACTGAACTCTGCCGGAAAACATAGTAGGAAATTACAGACATTCCTTGTATATAGCCTCATTTTGTCATGTGAAATGATTATGCATCTGATCTTAATAATAAATGTAGCCCGCAACAACAACCTCACGGTAGACAAAACAAATATTTTGAAATTTAAGGTTACTGTAAGTGAGAATAAAAGTATAGGCCACGAAATCTGGCAATGACAGTGGCAAACAGTGACAGACTGAGACACCCTAAGTGTGTGAAGGAGAGGTATTGCAGGTCCTTCCTTCCTGCAGCTTTCAGGTGTTTTAACAGTGACAACACTTAACTGACCACTGACTATGTCTATGATTAATATATAATAGGGCATTAACGACTTCAGTTTTTTTCAAGTCGACTTATCCGTCAATAAAGTCGAAGTCGAGTCGACAATTCGTGATGACGTCATCACATTGTCAGCGGAGGAGAAACACGGACATACGGCTGTCCAGCAATGAGCAACTTGTATTAAAGTTCACTGCAACGTAACAATGTACAGTGGTAACTCTACTTACGAAATGAATTGATTCTGGAAGTAGTTTCGTAACCTGAACATTTCGTAAGTAGAGCCGCATTTTCCATGTAAATAATCTAATCCATTCCAAGCCCCCGCAAATCGGACATACATTTTTTATAAATCATAAAAATGCATCAAAACATGTAACAAATACATGTTACAATTAGATTACT
>JAPTHA010000007.1:12832014-12844289 GCA_029814585.1 Gymnapogon annona
TCTATCTATCTATCTATCTATCTATCTATCTATCTATCTATCTATCTATCTATCTATCTATCCATCCATCCATCTAATACTTTTATTAAATCAATATTTTCAAAATTGTTCAACTGAAAGTTAAACTTTGTAAACAAAGTATTCTGATTCTTAAAATGAGGAAAGGTTATTGTAAAAGAAACAACTCTTACTCATTTTAGATCAATATTAACTTTGATACTTCATGAGACTGATGCTCTAATGTAAACTATAAGTGTCTTCATTATTAAAAAAAGAGACATAAAGGATAATTTCCTTTTTTTAAAATGAGTTTTTTTCCACAGATTTTTTTAACTTGTTCCTGTTTTTGTGATATTCCTTCTTGGGGAAAATGTGGGTTCTTTCTAAAATAATAAAAGCCAATTTCTAAAAAAAAAAAAGATCCTCCCCCACCCCCCTTTTTTACTTGGAGCAGATACTTAAATACTCCCTTGATGTCGGGATAATCCAAATCCTTCCTCAAACCTTTTTTTTTTCTTCTCTAAAGTCTGTTAAAAGGAGTACAGGCGTAGGAATCCTTAGAGTCGAGGCCAGGGACGAAAAAAGAGACGAATGCATGAAAAGAAGATGATTGGATGGTGACTGTTAGAAAAGTACATGATGTGGGTTCAATGATTTAGCACGATGATGGTTGTTGATTTGGGTGTTTTTTTTTTCTACACAAAATAAATTATATGCACCAAGATGATGAGCGTAAAATGAGACATGCAGCAAAAACACGGTAGCCCTCCAAAAGTCACCAGGAAATGAGATAGTTCCTGTGAATGAAATATGAATAATGACCCCTGTGCATTTTACAGCCCTCAACATGGTGGATATAAGTTATTTTGTGGATTGCACAAAGCATCACTGCTGGCATGCAGTGTGGAAACAAATGGATGAAGAGAGAAAAGGAGGGGAAATGCAGTGAAGTCAAGCATGAAGTGAAGAGGAGAGCAGCGACACCAAAGCTCAAAATAACCTATATGCACCATGGCAGCGTGGAGTTACGTATGGGACCATAAAATGCAAAGAGATGACAAGGACAACTGTGAGGTGGTGGGAAACGGACACAACAACCAACCTTGGTGAGATATCGCATCCTTGCTGCATGAAGGCGCCCAGGGAGAACCACAGGCTATTAAAAATCCCAAAGTCATTTGGAGGGTCTGGGGGGCTCTGAGGGTCTTTGGCCTCATCGTTCTCGTCCAGATGCCACTCATAGGGGCTGAACCGGCTGACCAGGAAGAGCACCACGCTCACGCCGATATAGGCAAATACTATGCACATCCAAATCTCATAGGCCAGCGGGTCGAGGAAGGAAAACACCCCCGGCTTGGATTTTTGAGGCTTCTTTATCATTATAGAGATGCCCAAGCTCATAAAGGGCTTAGAGAAGTCTATAACTTCTTCCCGTACCAACGTTATGGTCAGAGGAGCCACGGCTATATCAGCTCTCTGTGAAAATGGGAACAGGTAACTGCAAGTTAGTCCTACAGATCAAACTCCACAAGCAAACAGAATATCAAAGAAATGATAACACAGTTTGAATGCATTTTAATGAGGGTTTCTGGACTAAACAGGTTGGACATGGTGATGCTGAATGCAGTGAGTATTAAAAGAAAAAAAAAAGGCTCAGTGAGAAACAACCTAACATTTAAGAATGAGTCACGTAACATTTGTGTTGGCTAAAGTCTTTGTCTTGATCCAAATCTCCCTCATGAATCAAGTGGAGGGTTGGAAAACAGAGGTGGAGGCAGTTACGTAGGTAGAATATGAAATCAACTGGTTCGAGTCACATCCACCACATCTACAAAGTCTGACAGCCTCATCAGTCACTAACTTCGTTCGCAGTCATCTTATAACACCAAAACATGAAAATACTTGGTAGATAAATTTTTTTTTAGATAAAGTTGGGAGGAATCAAATAGCCACAGCACATGTGCGTTACTCACTCTTTATGGGTTAATTTACATCTCGGTGACTAATTAATGGTCGTATACATGCAGTGTGTGTGTGGAAATATAGCAGGGGGTTGTCAATTACAGCAAGGGGCCATTTCTCCCAGTTTGAGCAGCTCTATTATTAATGCAGGGGCGACAGGAGAGCAGGGCAGACGGTAATGTGGTCCAAAGCACAGGTGTTATACCCCGAATCCTCCACTGAAGCACCGCACGCATGCACATCCTTCAGATTCCACTCTGCCGTGAGATATCTTTAACATTATTCATTCAGCAGCTGGGGTCTCATAAAAGATGCAAATCATCTTGTTAGAGCCAATCCGAGTGTGAGTGATCCGCAAGATACAGGTGATTTTACAGTGGAGGAAGTCTTTTCCAAACCGCACTCAGCGTGGCTGAAACTCCACGTTTCGAATTGCACGTTTTGTTTTTTTGCATGGATGAGTTGGTTATAAACGAAAGGAAAAGTGGATTTTAGCACAGCTCAGTAGAGTTACAAGCTGGCTCGAGAAGACTGAGTGAATCGGGGGATTTTTATGTGTAATATACACCATTATCACATTCACTTTAATACAGTTTCTACATATGTGCAGCAATATACAGTAAAAAACTCACATTAACACAGGTTTCTTGGGAGTCAAGGATGTGGATCTACCACATCGTTGACTAGTATTGAATAGTAGTTGTGATTTAAAATCATCTGGATTTTAAACCACCACTACTATTCAATTCTTGCATGAAACTCTGACTTTTCTCATTTTTTTCCTATGTTCTATTTTGCCGTGGACTTTCCATCATCACCCTCGTCTGTCTGCGAGGGTGTATTTCACACAAACCCTGGTTTTCATTATACTTCGTGAAAGGGATGTAGGACAAAGATGATCCACTAAGATTTTGGAGGAAATCCATTAAAAGTTGAGGTTTATGCTGGTTTTCATGATTTGATAAATAAATAAATAAACAGTAAATACATTTAAAAATCACACAGCAATTAACGTGGACAGTTTTGCCACCGTACTTTAAGTGTACTCGCTCAGTCATAAGCCTAAGATGCAAACACAATAACACATTATACTGTATTTCTACATTGAAGTGTGCTGTGATTATATAATTGCAATTTACTTCACCCTGTGTACGGCCCTGGGCAAACTGTGAGTTTTGAAACTAACCTAGAACTGGCACTGGATTTTTTTCATGTTCAGTTTTCAGCAGTCGTTTACTTTGGTTCAGTCACAAAAAGTAATTGGTTAGTGTTAGGAATAGATGATGATTTGGGTGAAACAAAAATATTAATCTTTGCAAAATTCTCGATGTCAATGTTTCTCAACTGGTGTGTCTTCAGGACCCACCATCAGCCCTTAATGCTACATCGTGACCCAAATCAAAGAAAAATTCAGCTTTTCAAAGGAATTCAGTAAGATTTCAGCAACTCTATTCTCAAAGTTTATTCAGTCACTTATTCTGGCAATAAAAAAGTTAATTAAAAATAAAATAAAAAACTGCAAATATGACAACCAACACTGCACTATTAGATTAGATCATCAGTTTTACTCACAAACTCAAAATAAATTAAACAAAAAGGGCAATCTGAAGAGATTCAAATGTACAAAATTTACTTTTCCTCTGATTACCTTGTCAGTTGGTAAATACTGAAAATCATTGTGCTTTCTATGGAATAAATTCAGTTTCTTCAGTTTTTATCCACAAACTGCATAAAAATCCTCTTCAAAATAAAAGCACACATTGTTATTTACACTTTTTTTTTTTATTGACCTGGCAAAGGCCTGCAACACAATGAAAATGGGTCCGCGGCCCACTTTTGGGTCGCGACCCACCAGTTGAGAATCACTGCTCTATATGTTATAAGAAGGAGCCAATATCGTACACCTGTACACAACACCCTGGTGCAAACAGTATGAATGGCATCAGATACACAGGTGTGAATGGTGTCTGTCATTATAGAGAGTGGGTGTAAATAGTCACTATCACACTCCACGGGCATAAAATAGCGTCTCCCTCCAAACTGAAAATGAAACGTGTCATTTTCTATAGTGCCTTTTGACAGTCATTTAGTCACATCTGTAGGGTTGAGTTAGATGGAAGTGATCGTGCAGTATAATCAAAAATGAATAAATAATGAGATAAAAAAAATCATAATGGTTATAAGTGATCAATCAGTTCCTTTGATGTGTTCCGGCAGACTGGTACTCACCCCATAAACCAGCTCACCCACCATCCCATTCCACGTCTTGGTCTCTGGATCTCTGGCTCCGTACTTCCCATCCGGCACTATCGACAGCTTATATTTTATCCCCACATGCTTTGCAATTTCAGAAGCTAAATCGACACAGTAGCCTTCATATCTGTCATTCCCCTCCAGCTGCATATAGTTTTTCTTGTACATCACATACGGAGCTTCCTGTTAATTAGACAAAAATCTGAGTTCACAGCCAAAAAACAAAACAAAACACAAGGCAGTTATATTCAACCGTGGCAAGACCTCGTGGGTGACACGAGGCCTTGTCGGTACTGTGGCATGCACACAAACACAGTGCAGACACCGACGGACGGGTGGATGGGGGAGGGGAGGGGAGGCAGGAGGGGGGTAAACAGCACGGAGCAGCGAGGGGTTAAACAGAGCCACGCCGCACACTACTAAAGACCTGGGGAGGCTGAAAAAGCAGGTCGCTGCCGAAGCAAAGAGGCTGACTGGGCCAGTGGGAGGAGAAAAGCACCTACGACATATAAAGGAGGAGAAGCAGGATGCCATGGCTCCCTCATGCTAACCTCCTTAGAAACCTAAAATCTGCAGAAATGGGCGATAGGCGGGGGTTATGCGTAGCACACGGGACGGGATGGACTGAATGGAGCACTTTTCCAGTTCATAAAGTAAAGATCAGTGACGGCAAGGACATATTCAACACAATAAAAAACAAACACTACAACTATTCTATTCTAACATAGAGCGAGGTATGCGTTAGAGTGATTATGTCACCAATAAACTCTTAACAGTTGGGTTTGGTTTCATATCTGTCTTGACAATAAAATAATCTGCCGGTTGTGTATTTGATGGTGTTTGATGTTTGCGTGTCACTCGTTTACCATGTAGAACGTGTGTTTACTTTCAGGTTTTGTTGAAATGTCACCGTGCACGTCACATTGGGAAGGACAAAAGTGCAACGCTGACAGCAGTTCAGCATTTCAAAAGCATCTATCTAAACATCTGTCTGACACCCTGTCTGACACCCTGTCATTTCTGGATTTTTCTCTCATGACTTCAGATTTTGTCGCCTGATACTTACACACGAGGTCGACACTGACACTGCTCCCAGTTCTACTCTGCCTGTTTTTATCTTCCGCTCTCATGAAAATGCTACAAAAGGCAAAAATGAAAGACTCGCAGCCTACAATAATAGGACGAGCTTTCATTAAGTATGGCATTTCCTTTCAAACTTTTTGGAAATCAAGAAAAGCAACATGAATTCAATGAGATGACTATGATGTGTGTAAAACAACAGTTGCATCCACTCAAATTAAAGACATGGCCGACAGTGACAACAAAAATAACACAATGGCGTCCATACTTGATGTTCCTGTTTTCTGACCTAGTGATGAAGACAATGTCAACAGAGAAATGAGCATGTATGATCAATACATTCTGAATTTGCCTAAGATGCGACCACAATAGGCAAAGTCAGAAGGAACGGGAGACCATGGTTTTAAATGTAAGATAAGGCGCACCCTATCGTACATTTAAAAATGGCCGATGACACCTAACCTGCGGCGACTCCGTCTGAATGTGAATTTCCCCTTTCTTAATTGAACATGATGCGTCTGAGCTGAGCCTGACATAAACTGACTCTGAGAAGCTGAGGCGCGACAAAATTGAAATTGATGTCTGAACTTGCGGGAAAGTAAACTTGAACCAAGAGATAAACGCCCATAGGCAGCGGCCTGCGGGTGTTTATGTTCTCGTGGCGTGCAGATCATTTCTTGTCATCGCTAATTCCACTAATCCGTCTCCGGCGTCACTGACCATTTACTTAATGAGAGGGAAACACTTTTACTTACGTATGCACTGAATGTAAATACCATGGTGTCTACCTCTATAAGTCATCGTTACCAAAGCCGTTATTGTGACGTCACTACTACAACAGCCCACCGTAATATAAAAAACTCAAAATGCTTTGGCACCCACACGGATACAGTTGAAACACTCTTTGTGAGTCGACTGTTTCAACATGTAGTGAGTGGATGGAAAGCAACTGAAAAATAAAATAATTCTACCCTCCCAGGACAGATTGCAACAATGGACACCTTGACCTTTGAGTGGCAGAAATCTTAATGTGAAACACTTAGAACCTGTTTGAGAGTGTACCATAATAGTAGTGACCACAATTGTTCGGTTTTCCACAGAAGAGGACTCGTTGGTGACCTGTTGATCCATTATATAAACAAATTTTTCGAACTCATTCCAGTAGCCGATCTGAAAAAACCACACAGAGATACAGCGTTAACACAAGTCAAACACACAGGCACCTTCACAGTAGAGCCCCCAAGTGCATGAGAGTTGGTGGACTCTATCTGGATGCGCACTGCCATTTTATTGAAACTTTTCATTCACATTTCATACATGTCACGGATGTGTGTACTTGTTATTCCATCTCTTTCACCCCTGTGTTACGCAACTTTGTTTAAACTTCATTTTACTTCTTGTAATAATGGCACTCTTTATTTCTGTACTCTGTCCCCCCTGTTTATGCAATTCTGTTGAAATCTATGTCATTTCTTGCACTTTTATCTCGTTGAACACTCAAACCGTTTGATGCAATTTTGTTGAAATTTCATTTGATTTTCTTGTACTTTTATCGGAACTTTTATTAATTAGTGTGCAGTCATACATTAGTGTGTTTATTCCTTGAAAATTTTTAACCTCGTGTGTAGCACTTTGGGCTACAATTCTTGTGTGAAAAGTGTTATACAAATAAAGTTTACCATTATTATTATTAGTAGCAGTATTATTATTATTAGTAGCAGAATTCTTATTATTGTTATTATTATTATTATCTGTAACAGAGCTGGAGTCAGAGTCGCTTCTTCTTTTGCTCCATGTATCGACCATGTTTAAAGCTTGTAGTGATGCTTCTCAGTTCACCTGATCTACACAGAGTAGGAGTAATCTATTCCTAGCTCAGCAAATGCTCACTTACATAACAACAAAGCAGCGCCAAAAGAGTTCGCTGGGAGACCGATACATCTAATACCAGCGAGACAAAGAGGAAAGTCTGAATGTGCCTCATCCAGACGCCGCAATAAGTTGTTTTGCTCTTCTCGTAATACCACTCGTAACACACGCGGCCAAATCTTACACAAACACACACACGCTGGCCTGTATCCGCTGACTCCTGTTGGTGTAATATGATTATTATCTCTGATGCATTCAGCCAAGAGGAAACCTGTAAATTGTGGTACTTTTAACTCACAGTACTCACTCTGTTGTCACTGCAGATTGTCTGGCGCTGAGTGTGGATGTGCGGCCCGCTGTGTGGTGTGTCGTCCAGTGAGCTGAGCTACATAGACAGTATAAGGCCACTCCGTTTTGGTGCCAGCTTTTGTGGAGAACCTTGTCAGAGTTCAGGGTCAGAGTGCTTTGTGGACCTGTCTGTGCGTGGGCGTGTGTTTTTTGTGTGTAAGTGTGCTTGTGTGTGTGTGTTCTGGCAGCACTTGGTACTCCCAATTATCCAAAGGCCAGTGGGGACAGTTTTTCGACACAAGGACACGCAGCAGGGAAAATATATTCCTTTCTGCTGCCTGACGTCATTTTGAATAGTTTTATTCCATTTTTCAACAAAGGAAAAACTCATCTGGAAATGTATCAGACACTGCTGTCGCCCAACGTTTGACTGAGAGCTGAGCCGGCGGCGTCACAGAGACACGGTATCAACAGAGCTATTTGTCAAGCCTGGCTTTCAAACCAGTCGACGACAAACCACATCAATTAATTATTGAACTGCTAATTATTTCTAATTATTCAGCAGCTCGATTGACAGATCGTGAAAGTGCAGGTTCAGTCTGACGCAGCTCCAAGCACCACAGCTGACAACTTCAATAACTAAATGACTTTTCTGGGCAAGTTCGCTTTAACTGACTTGATGTTTGTTTTTGGAGCTCATTTAGAAAGCCAAGGCGTGAGACTAGACATGCGTCTGCGCTCGTAGGCAGAAAGATGCAGTGAAGCTGAGAGCTAATGTGTGCCAGGGTTCACACTTTTTTTGGCCTTTTTCTCTTTGAGTCTGATGTCTGGCTGTCAGTCAGCGTCACACTAATAAGGCTTGTAAAATATGTACGTTGTTTAGCGTATGGCTGAAAATGTTCATGTAAACATGTTTACATCCGCAGATATGTTAATGTTAATGGGGGCGACTGTGTTGGTCAGTTGTCAGTTGGTAGAGCCGAAGAGTCCAATGGCTGTAGAGTCGGTGGTTCGAATCCTGGCTCCGACTGTCCACATGACAAAGTGTCCTTGAACAAGACACTGAACCCTAAATTGCTCCCAGTGGAGCTTGGCAGCGCCTTCTATGGCAGCATCCGCCCACTGGGTGTGAATGTGTGAGTCAATGGCCCATATAAAGCGGTTTGGGCATTATAAATATGTAGAAAATATAAATGCTATATAAAATATAAAGCTATATAAGTGCAACCCATTCACCATTTATCATTTAATGCAGTGGTGTCAAACATGTGGCCCGCACAAAGGTTCCAATCCGGGCCGTGGGATGAAATTGTGAAATGTAAAAATCACACCTTATCAAAAATTATAGTTCAGATTTCACACACATACGAGGAGAAATATTATCATTATAACATATAAATACAACTTCAAATTCTTCTCTGTGTAAATGTAAATATCCTGTATTTACACAGGATAATATTCATGTAATATTCCTGTATTTACACTCCAGCAAAGTATAATTTCACAAGAAAAGCATAAATAACCTGAATAAATATGAACAACCTGAAATATCTGAAGAGTAGTCAGTGTAATTTGATCAATATTCCATCTGTTATTAAATGTTTTGTGTATTTGTAGATCCACCGTGATCCGTAAGTTGTAATGTACATGTATAAATGATAAACTGAGGTAACAGCTTTGAAGTTGTTAATGTTATTCACGTTATTTTTAAGGACAGTTTGTAGGCGTAAACATTTTCATCATATAAGGAAAATCTAGAGTTGGCATTATTGACATTTAATTCTATTATTAATTTACTGGCCCCGCCCACTTCGGGATAAATTTGTCTGAATTTGGCCCCTGAACTAAAATGAGTTAGACACCCCTGTGAAAGCATTAACCAGTCTGTGGTAATATGGTAGAGGTTAAGATCAAGGAGCTGCAAAATGTGTGTCACGAGACAAATTAGCAACATAAACACCAAGGGTTTAATTAAAGAGTGTAACCTGGGAAAATGGGAGATGAGTTCTACTGAAGAAAATACTAACTACATTTTAAATATATTACACACACAAAAAGTTGGATAATTTTTTGCGCAAAGCTATTAGTACTGCTACAACTACTAATACACTTACGAAAACAACTTCTCCAAGTACTACCATTACTACTACTACTATAACTTCAACTACTACCACTACTATAACTACTACTTGTACTACTACTGCAACAACTACGACTAATTATAATAACGAGGAGAAGAATAAAAACTCTTGTTAAGCAGATTTGAACTCTTAAGACTTACCCCGAAAGTGTACAGAGGGGCTCAGCGTCTGTCTGCGGGCCCTGACTGACTGTGGATGGATGTTTTTCAGACTAAAATCTCTGAGGAAATGTGAGCTCACATGAATTAGTCTGGCTCTGCACAGCGAAGCTACTGGCAGCTTGTGTCCAAATCAGAATCGACCCCGACTGTCGTGTTGACAACATGCAGAGAATCTCTGATCAAAACACACACGGACTCTGTGGAGGTTAAACCAGTGCCTACTGCACATGTACATGATATGTGAGATTGGAAAACATATAATTATTCAATTAAAATGCTGCCGCCTCAGGCTCAGCGCTCACTTACCCTGCGGGGGCCTCCTGACTTCATCTCATACACGTCGATTGTGTAATTAGATCTTCGTCCAAACGTGTCAAACTGGATGTTTCCTGTCATTCCGTGCACCTGGACCTGACATGTACACAGACAGAGATTCCGCATCACGTCTCCAAACACACACGTATCACCAATTGTGAGGTCCAAGTCTTCATATCTCTTCTTTGAAATGTCACTTGTAGCATTTCCTGATCTGCCTGTGGTGAATGTGGTAAGTCATCTTAAACCATAGATCTGTGCTGAATCAGATCCACACACGTCTGAGGTCATCTCAGTGCAATCTCCTTCTTTTGTGACTTCAATTTTCTTCCATCAGCAGCAGAGGTTTTGCTTGAAAACCAAGTACAAAACTGAGGTCTGTCATATGTTCAACTATTGGCTTCTTAAAGTACTTGAATAAAGTAGGATGTGACTCAGAGTCCAAATCGTGCCTTTCTCTTATCTAACTACTTACCTATTCTATATATATAGTTATTTATTTATTTGTTTTGGTGGTGATGCACGCTTTCATAAAAGTGTTGTGGGCATTAATCTGCTTTCTGTATACCTTTACACTGAAGACAAGAAGACAGAGAGAGGACTCCTACTCTTAAATGTAACTTGTGTTAAAGTGAATCTGAACACATTTGTGTATTGGTTTCAAGGTAATTACAGTAACAAGGCAATTTAAGATAGAACTAATATTCTTGAATTGGAAAAAGAAGTATCATATTATGTATAACCTTTTATATTATGTATATTATATAACCAGTCAGAACCCAGACATGGAGAAGCTGCGTTCAGCTTATGTGCTCCACATGTCTGGAACAAACTCCCAGAATGCCTCAGATCAGCTGTAACACACTGTTTACTTAAATCCAGGTTAAAGACCACCTGTTCTCAGCTGTATATGAATAGTTATTCAGAGTTTCAGATCTGCACAGTTTCTTTTAAGCTCAAAGTTATTATCTGTTTTTATCAGTTTTAAGAAGAAGACCTTTATTAATCCCACAGTGGGGAAATTTGCACAATTACAGCAGCAAAAAAAAGATGAAAAAGCTCAAAAAACTACACAGTGCAGGAGGACATTATGCCAATTTGATCTGTTTCATCTTTTTTTTCTTTCTTTTTCATGCCTATTTTTTATTGCTTCACCCTGTTGCAATGAATTTAATGTTTTATGTAAAGTACTTTGAATTGACTTGTACTTTGAATTGTCTTGAATTGTCTGACCAAAAAAATAAGTCACACACATATTGTAATATTTGGTTGGACTGAACAATCGTCGTGGTTTTTTTCATGGCATTTATTTTCATTTTTTTAGTGTTGCATATCTGACCGTTTACTCCTGAACCACTCATGCTGTTAACAGATACAGTGTGAGTCCTACCATTTTGAGAGCTCTCTCAATGTCGATGCCTTGGCTCCAGGGCACGGCGGGGTTGGCGAGGCAGTCGCCCGCGCTCCCTCTGCGAGACACGTCCACCCTCTGCCGCCTCAGGTACCGGAAGGCCTCCGCGATCACCATGATGGCATCATGGGTCAGGGCTGACGTGTACTGAGTCAAAGTGCCCACAAGAAACTCAAGTGACACAGCAGTGACGTCACGCAGACCTAGTGCAAGGCTGCCACGCGACCACGGGAAGTTTATTACATCAACTGGGGGCTGGTTTTGTACACAGAGACACTACTGAGGGAAAAAGGTGAAGAACGGCAGAACCTGGCATTATGATTGACACCAAAATTGCTTGAGTGTGAAAGCTTCTGCCGTTCAAGCAGGTGACGAGTTATTTAACCGACGTCTGTGCGAAAAAAGATTGAGACTGACACATTTCAGGGGTTTCAGCAGACTTACCCTCACAGCGTTTAAAACTCGGGACTAAAAAAAACAAAGGGGCAAAATATCGTTGGAGATGTTGAATAAAATTCTCCCCAAACTGCGGACTAACAGACTCAAAAATTCCTTTGTTCCTCGTGCCATTAAACTGTATAACTTCACGGGGGGGCAGAAGAGAAGATGCACTTATAAAAAAAAGTGCTATAATATATTTTATATTGTGGGTTATTGTATATATAGATATTTATATATCTATATATACACAAACTGTTTTATTCTGTGTTGTATTTCCATTTTGTTTTTATTCTGTGTTTATTTTGTGTTATACGGTGTGTACTGGTGCTGGAACACTAATTTCCCAGAGGAACC
>JAPTHA010000007.1:12885317-12897645 GCA_029814585.1 Gymnapogon annona
CCCCCACCACCACCACCACCACCACCACCTCCTGTCAACCACAGTGAAATCCACACACACTACCCACTAACAACCCTATCCACATGGACACACCCCTTACATTAGCAGATGGGTGATCACCTACACTGCCCACTCCCCCCACAGGGTTATTAGTCCATTTTCCCCCCATCAGTCATTACAACTGAAGAAGTGTCTTGAATGAGAGACGAAACCTTTTCAAAAGAGCTAAACCAGTCCAGCTACTGAGAAGTTGTCCTGTATTGGTAGGTGAATCCATTAAAATAAATGCTTTTACTGGTGTATTTTTATGAGTGTGGGTCAGATTTATACACAGCTTTACTTGAGCAGATCTTGAGACCTCCTGAATGAAGCCACTTTTCCACCTCTGATTCTCCGGCTGAAATGGTATCAAAGCTGCCCAAGGCCAGAGCAGCTGCCTGTGTCCTCAGGGTCACTAAAGTCGACAAAAATTCAATCCCAGCCCTTCTGTGTACCAACACAAAGAGACATTGACTACTCGGCTACAGCCACACTTTCCTAGTGGGCATGTTTGCGGGTGATGAAGAGGAAGCTGTGGCCAAGCTTAAACAAATCTTACCTTTAGATTAAATGGTTGTGAACTGGTTTAATTTTGCAGTTATTTTTGTCAGTTTAATATAATAATAATAATAATAATAAAAATAATAATAATGAAACTTCATTTGTATAGCATCTTGGATTTGTAGCCCAAAACTGCTTCACATCAGTTAACAATTTACAGGGAATAAACACATTAATATATGATTAAACACTAACATATAGGAGGAAACAAGATAAAAGTACAAGTAATAAAAGGAAATTTCAACAAAATTGCATAACAAGGCTTAAGACAGGGGTGAGATAAGAAATGTATTGGTATTTGATTGCACACTAATTAATACAAGTTCAACAAGATAATAGTACAAGAATTGAAATAAATTTCAACAGAATTGCCACCATAGGGGTCACAGAGTACAGAAAAAAAGGAGTACAATAATAGAATAAAAAAGGCTGCCATTGGAAGGTACAGGATTTTTGTCTCGTTTTTTTGTATTAGAACTGTAGTGTTTGATTGATTTTTAGCATCATAATAATATTTCATCATATTATAATTCCAGTGGCTTGAGAGGACATTGATTTATTATGTCCTTGCATGTACAATTACAGACTAGAAAGATAGTGCACTTTCTTTTCCTCATCACTCTGCCTTTCCTGTTTGTGCCTTGTAATGATTTCATCATTTAGGGTTTAGAAACTTGCAAAGACCTGTAAACATTTATGTTCTATATAAGTGAAACGGGTGTGACTATAGCCTATCCAGAAATTGCATGTTTCTGTGACAGTCCTACAACATTTTGAGTTGTGACCATGGTTGTCTAGATTTGTTGATTTATCAGTATGGAGAAAAAGATATAAAATATGACCCACCACTATTTTTGCAATCACTGAAATATTTGGCAGCGTCACATGGTCAACAATTCTACATATATTTTGTCTAAAGTTAAGCATCATTGTTTTGTCTTTTCTCTCTCTCCTGACTGTTTCAGGAACTGTCCAGGGTCCTGAAACAGTCATGTCTCCAGTCAGAGGACAGATTTGTGACCTAACAGCATAGAAGTAAAATATTATTTAAGTGCACTATTTAAATAAGCTCTTACTAATGTAGAGATGCCTGCATGCTAAAATAACCTCTAATTAAGTATCGTCATGGTGAGCCGGTAACACAAAGAGCGCTGCAGTAGATACTTTCTGCAATGAGAGCAAGTATTATGACCCCCCCCCTTCAAGAACACCACAAGGATTTGCTGTTTGAAGTTATGTAATGTCTTGCTGAAGATTGCTCCGGCTACACTTTATTATTTTCACCAGTTCGAGCCTGTCACCCAGTCTGTTCAAAGAAAATGTTTCTTAATATTTTGAAGCAAGAATGTCAATTCAGTAACGAGACAACCTCATTGTGGTGAAATTATTCATTAATTCATTCATCTTTGGGATATAATCAATCTGGGTTTATAAAAAATTCCAACTTTCCAGGCTGCTAAAACTCTAAGAAATGTTTTTGTTTGTTTCACTTAAATCACTCAGCCACATGGCTATGTAGGTACAATGTGCTCAGTGCTGCAGTGAGAAGCAGAAAGTCTGCAGCTTACATGTTGTTTGATGTTGTTTCCAGGCTGCGCTGCCTCTGCATGCGTGGACGTGCATGGATCAATTGGTGCCATTTTTGGCGCCTGGCAGAGCGGAGTGAACACTTGATAAAAGAGGAGGTTTGCAGAGAGACAGCTCACGCCTCAGCTGTATCTTCTCAGTGAATGCACACCCCTTTGAGGTTATCACCAATGAGGTCACACACACACACACACACTGCTAAACACAACCCATTCCACATTGTAAGTCATCTACAGCCAAATAAATATGCATTTCACTCTTTCCCTGTTTTTCTGGTTCTTTTGAGAGGTGCCTCACAGGGAGGCACCTCTCAGTCACTACTTGGCTATTCCGTTATATCTCTATCCCTGTCACACTCTATTTTGCTCTTTCTGTTCTCTATGAGGCATTACAGAGTCCTTGAACTGGGAGGAAAAGAGGCCACTTGAAGCAGGCTTCCTTGATTGATGAATCTCTGCTACACTCCCAACGTTAGGACACAGGAAGAAAGCAGTGTTTACCTACAGAGGGGGGGTCAAGGCCTATTGATATGTGTCCATTTCAAAGACAAGGTGCAGTGCTGTGCTCGGTGAAACAGCTGCTTTGTGCCATCTAGTCTCTCGCTCCATCTCTCTCTCATTCTCTTTCCCACTCTCTGTTAATGAGCCTGTGTGCCTGACTGCTGAGTGCGGCTCTTTAGCAGTGTGCAATTAATCAGACGTTTCCTTGCGGAGACGAAACCAACCAGACATTCAGCAGTAGGGCATAGTGATTACACACCGAATGCAAATTCTCAACCGTGTCGACCATCCTCATTTGTCAGAGAATGCAGGAAGAGCTGCGGCTAAGGTTGTTAGATTGTAGTCTTTCTTTTTGATGGCAACAAAGAGACATTAAGATGGAGTTTGTATAATGCAGAGTACACGAAACAGAAGGAGTACATTAGATGGTGAGGATTGGCTTCTGCATTAAGATGTCGATATACCAAATGTTAAAATATATTTTAAAAAACTGCAGCGACTTCTCAAATGTATGTAGACTTCAGGCCAAGAGCATCATTAGAATGCAGTTATCTCCATTACTATGATTATATAGCGATCGGGACAAAAGAGGTGACCAGAGCACAGACACAGAACAAGTATAAGGGCGACAATCTATTACACTTTGCTTCACATGTGAGCCAAACTTTAATGCATGAAGTTATATGAATTGATGATTTTTTTCAGCTTTTTCCCTTCCGGGGTCGTCAGAGGGAATCCAATTCGCATATTTGATTTGGATCTTTCGAAAAAGAGCTGGACTATGTGTCTCGTGCCGTCCTCCTCAATCTACATTTAGATAAACTGCTGGTTTTTATTTGCTTATCTTTAGATACATTTAGAATTGCCACGCAACAAGAAGTCCTTACAAAGTAGCATAAAAATGACTTGACTTGTCTGACTAGTTGAAATCCATGAACAAAATTCAGGTACCTGTTTTTCCTTATAACTTTTGGTATATAAAATGCATTCATATGTCCATTTTAATAGTTGTTTCACTCACGTGTCATTTGATATTTGGACACACTACTATATGACTTTTTTTTTAAGTTTCCATGTTCAAATAAAGGTAAACACACTGTTGTCAATTAGATTGGAGTATTGGAGTACTTTTTATTCCTATTTATACACATCAGTAATCACCTTTGACAAGGTCCAATGATTACCTACTGAGCCCCAGTTACACTTTATCTATGAAGATAGCACTCTGGGCTACAATTCTTGTAAGAAAGGTGCTGTGCAAATAAAGTTTATTATTATTATTATTAGAAGAAGAAGAAATCATATTATTACAATCATTTCACAGGAAAAGAAAAAGTATAAAAATATAAGCCATTACTCAAAAGTAGTTTCCTAAACTAAACCTGTAATTGAAAAATCTATATTTATGACAAAAAAGCAGCATCTGTGAGGTTGTTGGTGTGTACTCTAATTAGAAAATAATAGTTTAAATAAAATAAGCCACCATTGATAAACAGTGATTGAAATATTACATTAAAAAATTCCTATATTACAACCAATAATTAAACAGGATGTGTTTTTATAAGCAACAGGACTCTTCAGAAAAAGTGGCCAAACTCATTCACTGTATTCTCCGGTCCACATATACCATGTTTTGTGATCTAGATTTGTTTCTCAAACCCAATTCCTGACATAACTTAACCGTACCAATACAAATAACGTGAAAAAAAAGCATGATAAATCTGTTTGTGACACATGTAACAGTGTCTATTTGCACCTGAGCGAGAATAGCGACATGGCAGCAATTCAACTGTTTACACCCACATTCACAAACACATACAAAATATGGAATGCAATATGTAACATAAATCTGCAGAGGAGGAGGTGGTGGAGGATGAATGGCACTTTCACCCACAACAATGGGACTTGATTTGATTGTGAATCATATTGTTCTGTTGTCAGCTTTCACTTTAGGATCCAACGACTATAGGATAGAAAGGTGAGGAAACAGATGGATGAACGGAAAAACAGGACTGATCATATAACAATCCTAATGATGTATACGTTGCCAGGGTTGTAGGCCACTGACACTGGGTGCAAATAGCATCTGCATATATGTTATTTTTTTTAAATAAATATATAAAACATGCAAATACTGGTGTGATGTACTCTGGGCGGCCAGCTGGTGATACCCAGATGTTCCTCAGTTGAAGAAGTCTTTTCTTCTGCCAGCAGCCATTAGTCTGTTTAATGAGGACATTTCGTAGGCAGAGCGTCCCGGATAAATAGGTGATGTTGCACTGCAGCAAGTAAAGTCATGTCTTTCATGGCCCAAGTGCGAAAAGCTTTTTTTTTTTTTTTTTTTGCTGTGCTAGATCTGTGCTTTCTGTGCCAAGTGACTTCTTTAGTTTCCGCTTTAAGATAAGACGTGTTTATCAAACAATCGGTTCTTTTAATGAGACGTGGGTTGTGTGAACCACTAACAGACTTCCTTTCTGCTCAATGTTGCTTTCGGCACAACAAAATTCCAAGCATTTTTAAGAACCATAATGAAAATGCCATTTAGGAGAGAACATTTAAATCAGCAACAGTGCTACAGTTGGCGGAAAAGCATCACCAACATGAAAGTGAGGCCAACTCTATTTGATGTCGGTACCATTTCCAATCTAAATTGCACATTGAAAATTAAATGTGAGTTCATGCACGGATACAATAAGTTGTATCTCTGGGCATTTTACTTTCCATTACTGTCAAATCCCCATCATACAGAGTCACACAGAGTTTTGATCTGAGATTTGCCTTCGGGCTATGATAAAAAAAAAATCCTTCTTACAGCGTGTGATGAAAGAGATGACGGAGTCCGCTACACCGAAAGCTACACCCAGGGAACGACAGTTTCATTTTAATGGATTTTTTTTAATTTTTATTATCATTTGAAGCTGACATCAGGACGTCCTTCTTGTTGTTGTGATGAAAGGTGTTGTTCAGATGAGGTAAGTCTGGTTAAGGGACAGATGAACCACGTAACATTTAAGAATCCCTCTGCAGGATATAACTGTCACATTCACCCACAAACTATCAACACAAACATCTCTCCAAGCCCTCTTGCTACTTCATCTCCGGCTCTGAACAGAAGTCTCTTCCTATAATGAAGATTAAAGTGACATTTTGGGTGAGTGGTGATTTCATTGCCTTGACGGAAGGAGCGGGCAGGGACGGTGCAGCCAAAATACAACGACTAACCAGCCTCTTAGCAAACCCAAGCTGTGCAGCATGAGGGAATCCATCCTAAACTACAGTGTTTACACTGTGTCACGCTGTGGAAATGGACAGAGTATTACAGATGGTGGCACGCCAGCGTCTGCACAGCAGGTGAAAGAGGCCAACGAAGTCAAGCAGAGCTATGAGGGCCACATCAGGAGGCACTCGGAGAAGGCTGATTGTACCCAGGAGAGGTTATAAAGTCTTTAATAATTTTTTCCATCCACGCCAGCCAACCAATTATCAGCTTTTTCAATCTGCCACAGAAGCACAGACACACACACACACACACGTCGGATCAGTGCAGCTGAGGTTCCTCCCAATTTCATGGCAACAACAACCTCCCTAATGTGGTTTAACATGACACAAACGTGCCGGATAAATGACAATTATGGAGGTGTCTTTTTTTCCCCGTTGATAGTACACGTGAAGTAAACAGGTCTGATACGCTCTTATTTGTTGACAGATATACACATTTGCATTTCAGACAATGGCCCAGAGGAAGGGGGATTTTTGCAAACTCTAAAAATGCACAAAATGGTTGTGTGGAGTTTGCTTCATGATTGAGCAGCAGAAGTGACACCCACCTGAAATGGAGATATATAAAGTGAGGCGGGGGAAGCGAAAAAGGAGTGCACTTGTCCTAGAAATGCTCCATCTGAGTTTAAAAATACTTTGGAAACACAGTACGACACGTTCACCAGCAGAGACGGCACCTAGAAAACTTCAGAGTGGCTAAACATAAAGGTAACAAAACTTATATTACGCTAACAAATGTCTTCTAAGTTTGTCAAGCCACGGTATAAAGTTGATTTAAAAAAAAAAAACACATTCAAAACTTAAACGATGAAACAAATCGCTCAGTATATAGTAAGAACTGGGGGAAAAAAAGCTGAATAGCTGTAGACACTGAAACCACAGGAAAGTGGAACTTCTCAAATGTCAGTGGATGAATGCTGCATTTAGAAACGCACATATCTGAGCCAACCAGAGCTACCATCCAATATCACAACTGACCTACCCATACAGCAACAAAATGGTGGCTTTTATTCCACTTATGCAAGTTATTAAGATGAATTACTGATTATCATAATCATCAATAGTTGTGATGGAGTGGGAGGAGCCTCCGATGCCTAATGGAGTCACATAATCCTGCAAACAGATATGTTGAAAACTAAAAAGTAACATGTTAATGGTGTGACTTAACCCACTAAGAGTGTTTTAACACTTTTATTGTTTTATTTTGGAACATTTCTAACATATTTAGAAACATTTCCCTGAATTTTCATCACACTGTACATTTGGTACCAACAGTACTCCACTTGTCATATGAAAACAGATTGTCGTGTGACCCTTTCCTCACGCCATCAATCCAGATGTTCAATCTCAGCAGGCCATGGCCTACAACACCGGGGTAGGAGACCACGTAACACATGCAGAAGTTAGAGAGAGTTGCTCTCCGCTGTCTTTATATAATCCAATTAGTGCTAAATAATAATCAGTGATTGCGGAGGATTAGAGACTCATGCGGCTTGAGCTTGTCGGAGTTATAGTGCAGCAGCAGCAGCAGCACCTGTGAATGACTCATTCCTCGGGAAGCAAGAAGCTATTGACTGCGTCTCTGAGCAGTATTCAGCCCCATAGTGAGGCAATTTAGGATCATTACCAGCATAAATTTAAATGTATCAGACCACTTAGAATGAGGATTGGGGCTAAGGGATTTATGTATTAAAGACTTATCGTATACACTGTATAATAGCACAGGGGCAGGCAGAAAATTACTTTCCTCACTTTTTGGAGCAAGAAGATGCTTCGTGTTGATCAGTCATCTGTGGAATGCAGCAGCGGGGGAAGAATTCAAACCCCGACTTAAAGCCACAGCGCTTGACTTTCTTTAATGCTTTAATTTAATTGTGTTTAATTTTAACGAGGAGAAAACCCAGAATTATCAGGAAAAACAAGAATTCTGTAGAAAATTGGTCTACTTCATGGTTCAATAAGGAGCTTGGATAAGCGTTGCATGAATCAGTGTCGGGTCATCTATATTTATATTTAGTCCTTTAATTTTGACAGTGAGAAGAGAGCTGCAGAAGGAAGGGGAGTGCTTTGAAATTCCACTCAGTGATTCTGTGTCCTGCAGCCTTGTGTAAAAGTGTTAATATCACCCCGAAAATACTCCTATACAAGGAAACCTTCTCCCATTAAAAGCTCTTATAAGTAAAAATGTGCAAATGTTATAATAAAAGTAAGCTTAAATATTGTAAAATACAGCATAGTTAAAATGCTCCCTGACAGTTTCACTCCTACTGTCAGGGAACCACTGCAGTGGTTGTTTATGGTTCATCGGAGCCACACTAATGTAATGGATCACATTTCAATAAGATCATCACATATTTGTAGTAGTTGTCTTGTGAGAGCCCCTTATATTTAAATAGTCTACTTTTCATAAGCTTGTTTTCAGCTTTGTGGCAATACAATTTCCTACTAATCTGAAAGTGTTTTTCAAGAGATTACTTACATTTAAACCCGGAGGAGAATTTACTTAATCCATGAAGGAACACTTTGTCATGTTTATCATAAACACTCGGAAATACACTTGAAGATACTTTATGATTTAACTGGATTGGAAGGGCATTAAAAAAAAAAAAAACAGAAGAAACTACGGCACAAACGTACTGGAGTAAAAATCACAGTATTCAGGTACATAAAATACATACGCAGTATTAAAGTGAAGTACGAGTTGCTCTTTTTTCTAATTTGATTTCAGTGCAGTGGCTCCACCGGTGGCTGAATGTTCATGTTGTCAGAGTGTGTCAGTGTGTGTCTTCTTACCTCTGTCAGTGTCATAAAGGTAGACGAATCTCTCCCATTTATAGTGGTCGAGTAAACTGAGAACAGCTCCTCGCAAACTGGGCCTCATCTGGATGACAAACTGCACGTCGGCATCAATGGGGAAGCTGGGTGTAATGAAGGAGGTGTGCAGCGCCCCGCAGAAGGAGGTCAGCGTGTTCATGGACTTTCTGTCGTAGAAGCCAAAGATGGCGTAGACTCCCCGGGAGAACTGGGAGCAGACTGGTGACAGAGACAGAGCAGGGGGAGGTCAGGGACCAGCTGAGTCAAAGCACAATGATTTAAGCAACGGTGGAGGGAGACGGCCGTTCCTAACCTCCACTCAGACACCGACACAACAACGAAAAAATACCTAATGACAAGTGAAAAACAATCTGAATATAAAATACATTGAATAGAAGCTGGTAGGGCTGAGTCAGTTCTACATATTGTGTCGAGCTGCAGTGGGGTTATGGGTGACAGCAGGTTGTGTTGAGTCACATGTTGCTTGAGTTGTGGGTCATGTGACTCTATACATTGTTAAATGTTATTAAATTAAGTTTAAAATGCAGATTAAGTTAAGGTGTTGTTTCGTTTGGTAGTTCACGTATGCTGGTTATAGGTTAAATAATGAAGTGAGAAGTTTTAATTCGGCACCATGACTGACTATGTTGGGTTGTGCATGTGTTGTCTGAAAGTTTATAAAAGTGACTTGTCGGGGTCATGCGATGTACGGGGCACGAGAAGCTCAAACAGAGAACTCTCTCCCGTGACTTATTTGATTTTGACTTATGTGATTTTGAAAAGTGACATTAATGAGAAAACACTGTGTTATTATATCAAGTATCAATTACATATTGTAACTCACAGAGACCCGGTTGCTGTTATTATTAGTGGTTATCGTCAATAATGAAATGGTTTGGGGTTTTTTTGTGATATTAATAAGTGAATAAGTAAATCCGAACTTTTCTTGCCGGTTGTTGTCAATAATACTTGTCTTGCTTGTTTTTGTGTGGATCCCAGGTAGAATAGTTGTTATTGTAGTAACACCTAAAGAGCATCATGAGTAAATACATAAATAAATACATCCAGTTTGTGATCTTTTAGTTTTTGTAAAATCCTGGATGATTTGAACATTGATCTAGTTATGAAGGTCATCCAGTGGGTTGTGTCAGGAAGGGCATCTGGCGTAAAAACTCCTGCCGAATCAAATAAGCAAATTGGATTCACCGTGGCAAACCCCAAAAGGGAATAAGCCGAAAGAAATCATCATCTATTTATGAAGGTATGTGAGAAGTACAGAAGGAAAACTCTGTATCTCGCGGGGCTGTTGGAAATCAGAAAAACAAAATCTATAACCAAACACTGCCTTTTGGAAGTCTCGAGTTGGAAACCATTGATTCGATCCATGACCATGTTTTGTAAGGTTTGTTTTTTCGCTGTGCAAAATCTTAAAGTTAGAAGTGACTAACGGAAAAGCTATCAAATAAATGTAGTGGAGTTAAACTAACCCTAACCTGTAAATAAAACACTGATCAAGAACAAGAATAAGAAGAACAACAAGTTGAATTTGTGCTTCCGGGCAGTAGTGCGGACACTGTTGCATTCAAGCACCGTGGAACAAACATCCTCACCACAAGGAAGTTCCACAGTGGACCTCAATATTTTAGTGGTGAAAACTTTAAAGTGAGGTTGAAACACAATGGCATCGTCTGAATGTAATGGCGATTATCCAAATAAATGGTTGGCGTGTGTGATGCGTGATCCCTGCAGTCGTGCAATGCTGTCCGCTGCCCTTCACTTCTCCTTGGTCTAAATGCAACTGCTTGGGTAATCAACTGCAAATAATGGGAAAATCAGTGCACTCCACAGCTTTTAATGGACAAATACCCTGAAACATGAGCATGCAAATGTGCAAGCGCTGGGCTGTGCAGTAGTATAAAAGATTTACAACGAGCCCCATCTACAACCATCTGCGGACCTGCAGAAATGAGCTCCGGCCATAAACACTCTTTGCATCAGACACGGTCTTACAAGGTGCTAACTATTTTATTTTATTTGTACATACTAAATAGTTTAATAACACCGAGCAGGATGGGATCAGGGATATGACTCGAGTATGGATGGTGGTAATAACTGTGGCAAATGATGGTGAACCGAGGAGAGCTGCTGTTTCTGACCATCTGCACTTTCACTTTTTATCACGTTATCAACCTTAACGTTGGCCAAACTTTGATTTTTTTTTTTGATTTTTTTTTTTTGGAGAGCCTATTTTTTAAAACAGAAACTGCAGTACATCTGATTTAGGAGTGTGTGTGTGAAAAAAGGAGAGCGTTCCATCATTTTAATGCCATTTCTGCCTTCTCTTGAAGTGGTAAACAAGTTTCCAAGAATATATATTTCGCATACAAATGAAATATGCCTCTCGGAAGTCAGAAGTCCACTCTTATTCTTATTCCACAATATTATTAATCCACAAAACAAACCGTCCAGCCAAAATAGTCCCCACCCAGATTTAACAAAATAAATCAGTAAGTCTTCCATTGGACAATTGCTGCAGTGGAAACAAGTTATTTTGCTCTAACTGATGCTGTGAGTAACTTTTCAGTCAAACCACCATCATTTTGTCAGAGAGCATGAAGACAGAACAATGCCAGTATTCACGGGGCTCATCAGACTTGTGAAAAAATGGTTCAGGGAGCATGAGACATCATTTTCACACATGGATTAGCCACCACAGAGTCCAGACCTGAACCCCATTGAGCATCTTTGGGGTGTGATGGAGAAGATTTGATGCAGTGACATAACTCTTCCATCATCATGACAAGCTCTTGGCTGAAAATTAATTAAATTAATGGACAGAAAAAAAGTGTCAGGACATTTACTGTGACACTGCATAAGCTTTGCATGACTGCAGTGAATGTGAATCGTTATCAAAGCTAAAGGCTAAGCAGGAAAAAAATATTGCGCTGAAATATTCAACTTCTGTTTTGACTGTTTTCTGACATTTTTGTCACTAGGTTAAGTAATTGCGTATATCATTCTTCAAGTTGTAAGAAAAGAAATACAATTCACAGGAGGCAAAAAAATAATGCATTGTTCCGCTGCGCATCTCATAACAAAAGAGCCATTTTTGGATTAAACACGACTCTCATATAACACCATGGTTTTATCTTTTTTTCTCTTATATCATGTGTCTTTACAACTGTAAGCAACTGAGCAATAGGAGAAGAAAAGTAACTGTTGCAACATCAGCATCTAGCAGCAGAGCGCCACCTCCACCTCTGCCTCTCACCTCGTCTTTCCTCTTGGTTGGAGCTCTGCCAATTTCCATATAGGGGCAAAACAATTTCAGCTCCCCGGCTTTTACATATCCAAGGTTCATCCTGGAGTCATGTCCGAGCATTCTATTAAATTTCATGAAAATCTGCGCGACAGTGTTTGTATAGAACCTGCTGATGGAGAGATGGACTGATGGGAGTGGTCACCAAACCCCCTCAGTGGACATGAATATAAAGTATATACAGTAAACAGGTGGAGGGCCTTTGTTCTGATTATATTATATTACATTA
>JAPTHA010000007.1:12923906-12945596 GCA_029814585.1 Gymnapogon annona
TGGCTTTGGATTCACTTCAGCAATCTTGCACTTTTGTATTTTCCATATTTATTTTGGGTTATCAGTTGCCAATCTATTTGTTACCAGATTCCTTGTGTGTGTCTGTGTAATGACAATAAAGGAAGTCCAAGTCTATTTTCAGTTGAATAACCTCTTAGCTGGCATGTCTGTTTCTGCACATGCAATCTGACGTCATGGCATCATGGCCTTATTGGTTTATCTGTTGCTAGGTAACCACTACTGTGATGATTCTAAGATTCTGGGCATAGCAACATGATTGGCCACTCAGATGCCATTGTATTCCATTACTTCTACAAAAATACTGGTTCTACCAACTCAAGTGTTTTTCACTAGTCTCTTCCTGGATCAAAAATACATAAGTATGCCAAACTGCAGCAGTCAGCTCTTTCCAGACATTCTGTGATGCCTGAGACACACAGACTCCACATCCCATTTTATAATATCGGAGACCCAGATTTGATCAGAAACATTTATTATTGTTATTACCATTATTATCAGTAATTATTAGCATTATTATTATCATCATTACTATCATTATCATTGCTCATATTATTTTTAGCCTCATTTTTATTTAACTTTTATTTAAGCAGGTAAGTCAGCTGAGACCCAGCGACCTGAAATGAAAACTTGCATTCACCAGATTTTTAAAAGAAGTGGGTGGAATGAATGAGCCAAGTTTGCAGACGATCCTAGTCAAATTCAACAGAAAAAAAGAAATGATGAGTTATTACCGTTATTATCATTATTGTCATCGCGATGACTGGAACGGTGATGATTACAATTATTATCCTAAAAACGCATGGCTCTTGACTGGCACAACCAAAATTCACCGAAAAGTCAAACAAACGGGGCCATGTTGTGAGAGTGTGTGAGTTGATTGGTGTCAGATCTTCTGGTCTTAAATACAGAAGCCTCTGTGTAAACGTGGGCACAAGTACACCGACACATTCCTGTGAAGCAGCTGAGTGGACAAAAGCAAGGTGCAGTTGTATCCTAGCATGACACTGATTTTATCTGACAGCTCTGAGTAATCACTCCATTACAGCAGAGGATGTCTCCGCGTTTGACCTCGAGGTGATAACTACACAACCTTCTGGGAAGTGGAAACTGTGACCATCTCACTGGATTCCTTGTCTGTATCGCCTACACAAACTAACACGTGTTAGAGGTGCGCCATCCCTCTGAAGGGTCCTAATGGTGTTAAAAATGGGACACCAGTAAACCAAAGGGACACACTCAACAAATTCAACAGGAAAACAAAACAGCCCATCGCTTATAGAGAACAGTGGATGCTTTAGATTGAAGATTCAGATTTTAAAGGTGTGACATGAGCTGCAGAACTTAGAGATTAATAGATGCAGTGCGTTAACCATGGTGTTTATGAGCCCAATAAAGAAACACAAGTATGTAGTACATGCCACACAGTGTACATCCCACTCAGCATATTTACTGCAAGTATAATTACTAACTTGTAAGCATTACCCCCCTGTGATAAAGTGGTCAATTAAATACAGCAAATGGTGTGTACTGTATACGTTGTTATGAAATATTTAACACAAGCAAACATTGCCGCAGTTTTTGTCAAAGCCTAAGTTTAAACTGTACAAATATGTGGACGTTCAGGCCACAGCCCTGGTGTAAAGAGGACTTATAGGTAATTTAATGGCATTTAAATTTTTAATGTACTGTGCAATAGCATAAAGTGGCTTAAAGAACAAATATCAAAGTCAAGGTCTTAGTGAAGTGACTTCACTCGGAGCTTGACAGCAGATTTCCGAGCAAAACCAAGATGATTTAAGGCCGACTGTGTTACGCAAAGAGCAACTGCATCACAATGATCCAAACAAGATGTGACAAAAGCATGAGTGCGAATAAGAAAAGCCTTAAATAACGCAGCTAAGCCCTGCAAATGATTAAAATACACCGTGGCCAATTTGCTGTTGTCATTGTTTATCTTCAGTAACTTAGTGAAAATCTGCATCTTGTCCCCGATTTGTAGCAGTTCACGCCAGGTTTTCTCACAACTGTCTGATCTACTGCCAAACTTTTATCTAAAGCCAGAGGAAAAACTGCCAAGCTCACAATATTTTAAGGTGGCGTTTCTTTTGTCTTGATGGTAGAAGCCTTTCTATGCATGAAAACTGGAGTGGAAATATGGTATTTAAGTGAAAACCACTGATCTGGGCAATGACACTATGTCCTAAAATGCAAAAACGTGGACTTCTAAACCAACACAACCATAAGCAAGAGACATTTAAAGCAGTGTTTTACCCAGACAAATAGATCAACTTGACTGGTGGCTCATTTCTTCAAATCAGAATATGAAGGTTATTTTTTTTCAGCGTGCCATTAACTCTTTTCTCATTGACACAAAGAGAAACTGAGGTAATCGATAATTTAAATGAATCTGTTCCACTGGAGGGGAAGTCCACTTGTACATTACTATATTGAGAATGTAAGTGAACTGTCACTTTGTATTCCTCTTTACTAAACACACAAAAGAGAAAGCCACTGCATCAAAATAATATTTTGTCGGACAGATTGCAAGCAAATGATGAAAATGATAAAATGAAAGTCTGAAAATCTGGTAATTATTTGAACAGCATGTTGGTAACCAGAGGGAGCTAAGGTGCAGCAGCACAGATGAATATTAATGGAAATTTGATTAAACATCCCCATGTCTCCATCGGCAGAATATCCCACAGGCAAATCGCTTACAGAACAAAACAAATTAGAGAGGCAGTTTTAATTATTGATGTTCTGTTTTCTCAAACAATCCTTGTGTCTTTATTTATTTATTTATTTATTTATAGCCTGATGAGATCTTAGCAGATGTTACGAAGGACAAACTAAGATTAAACTTTCTGCCCTTTGGCTGACTTTGCACGTCTGCTCACTGTGGCTCCCTTTGTAATAAACTATGGAGGAAACTTCAGTCCATAGACACTATAGGAATTCAATGTCATGACTCAACACTCCACTCTTGCATCAAATATCTATTAAGGATTTCAAGGAAACAATACAGTGCTGTGGGACTGATATCGTGGCTGATTAACTGCTGTCTGTGGGATTACACACAAAGTACTACACTGCTGTTGAAGACTGAAAAAATGTTCAATTACACCCGTATCACCATGGTAACAGTCAGATGGGATAAACTGTGGCATCAACTGACAGGAGGGAGTAAAATCATGGGTCATAATTTGTTTAAATGTTGTTGTTTTTTTAGAAATAAAAAAAGGAAAACATTTAGGTCAAGACACATTTTATTGAGCTTGGTGGCATACAAAAACATTCATTCATTCATTCATCTTCTGAACCTGCTTTATCCTTCACAGGGTCACAAGGGCCAATGGAGCCTATCCCAGCTACTCAACAATAGCAAAAAAAAGGACAGTGTAAAAAAAATAAAATACTATAAATAGAAAACATTAATAAAACAAAGAGAAATAGGGTTCCTAATGTGAAACTTTCAGTACCTAGCAGCAGTCCCAGCCGTGGATACACACTTAGTGATCTTTTGTAGGGTATCTTTTACATCATATTTTTAAACACCATTTTGGGTTTGTCGTGCACTTATATATTGACATTTGTGTGTGCCTTATCTCCTTATCTGGTCCCTGTGTCTGTAATACAGTTAATGTAAGGCTGATACAAGATACTTGGCGCTGCTCTTGCATCGATTTTCTTTTTTCAACAAAAAAATTCCTGAAATATAGGACAGTGGCATAGAAAAAATTAAACCACCGATTTAATTTGTAGATGCACAGTGTCATACATATGTACCCGCACCCCGGCCTCGAGACGACTCGCGAATCATAATTCCTGTAAAGTGACCCAGTCTCCACCTGAGCTTAGTTTACATTCTGTTGTCTTACACTTGTGAAACGTGCAGGTATTTTATCATGAGCCACGTCTTACAAACAATGGCTTAAGGACTATTATTTGCAACGGTGTTCATTCATTCACCTGTCTAGTAAACACCGTTGACAACATCTCACAGCTGGAATCCCAATGATTCCGATCATCCCAAAGGTGAACTGCCATTACGGCTCCAAGCGACGTGTCTGATTGGCACAGGTGGAGGTTTCATCACGCTTATGTGATGTTTTCAGTTTCTGTGTTTCAGAGCGGAACAATATACCAGACCATCTCGCCAATATTGGTTTTTTAATGTTTTCTGTAGGGGAGGATTGGCTGCAAATTCTTATTATTTATTGATCAACTCAGCAGAATTATGCTAAGAGACAAATCTTATATTAATAATTATCACCACAGTCAGCTTGTTTGTAGACTGTTTGCTTTCCCTCATCCTTTGAGCTCAAAAATCTGAAAGATTAATGCAAGAGTAACCATTATTTTTTAATTTCTATAGCTTTTCTGGCACAAGTTGAGTTTTTCCTCCATGATAAACAGCATATCTAGAGATTAGATATTCCTTTATTCGTCCCACTTGGGGAAATTTCAGATCTTTAGCCCTGAGTACAGAAGAATTTTTAATAATCTATTTTTGTCACTGCTCAGTAACTTGGCCCACAGTACAAACGAGACACCAAAAAACCCCCAAAAGAATGGAAATGTGCTTCATTTAAACCCACAGCTGCAAAGTGATGTTAAGTGTCGCTGTGGTTTGAAGACTGGACAGTTGAGTCCTCTGCAGCGCCCCCAAACAATGCCCCACATTGCCTTTATCTATAAATAGGGTGACTTGGCTGCGTTTGCTTGCACAGCTCCTCTGTGGCTGTTGTTCTACCCCTGTAGCATGGCCTGCTACAGCAGAGCACGACCAGCCTCCCTGCTCTGATGCAGAGAGCGGAGCTGGTGGTCGACACTGCTGACGTACTGGATCACATCACCCTCACATTCCTGCTCAAGTTGGCCCTAACCTTCGGACTACAATAAGTCGTCAGAGATGCGGTGTAGGCCACATGATCCAAGATGCTTTGGCATGTGAACCAAAATTTCAAGCCTTTTATGCCAACAGCTGGGGAATAAAAGGCGCATATGCATAATTCTCAGAGCCAACTTCTAAACATTAAGGTTAAGTATTCTGAATAAAATCTATACACTCCTCAGCAGCATTTTTGTCATCTATATTGGGCAAATTTCACAGCTTTATTTTTTTTAATGTCTGCTGCAAAGGACATTCAATTAAAAAATGCATCATGCTGTTTTCAATCCAGACAACTATTTGATGTAGCGAAGCCCAAACTTTTACTTCCCTGGGTTTCAGAAGAGGACGACGAAGTTATAACCTTGAGGTACAAAAGATTTAAGGGATTCTTTTCAGTGTATTTCAGGTACTGGCAGCAGCATTAATGAATGAGGACTGGCCCGAAGAAAACCATGGGCATATTTGGCAAAGCGTGACAGTGTGTTTCTGAGCCAGAGGATTAGGTTTGCACAACAGGTGCAAGTGTGCAAAGTTACAGTCCAACAATGGCCATTCTGTAAAACAGTAAGTGGGGGTTTCTGTGCGAAGAACACAGCAATTGCCCTGTGTCTCTGCTGTCAATCAAACACAGACTTTGTGGGAGCTAGAAACACAACTCATAATGAGGTGGATGACAGCGCTTATTCACAGTGGCTGTTTTGGCATGTCAAAGCACAAGTCTAACTGAAACTACATCTCTGCTTCATTTTGCTCCCCTAAAAGGCCATCCCAGTACGTACAGATCAATGACCTTAAACTGATTCACCCGAATGCAAAGAAGCTGTATTTTAAATATTTTAAAAGCCAACATTTATATAGTAAAATAAGTCTTTCCTGCAGTTTCTTTAAAGATCTGTTTATGTTGTAAATATTTTACTTGATTCTCAAAGACAGCAGCGCAGTTAATTGAAAGTAGAAAATTCTGCCCACAGCACCAAACGGTTGGAGAAATGTGCAGCTTTGAGCATCTTTCTTGTAATGAAAAAAAAAAAAAAAGGAAGAAGTCACAGCCCGAGCCTTGATGTAGACTCTTAATGACAGGCTGGGTCGATGACAGCAGATGTTCTGCACGGTGACAGCACAATACCAGCCGGAGAACCAGAGGGAGGAGAGGCTGTACATCAACACATCAATAAGGCCCATATCAATAAGAATTAACTACTGGGATTAGTAAAACCACGTACGTAGATTTTCAAACGCATAAAGTCTGTTCAAGCACAAATGGACAAGTGTTCAACTCCAGTACAAACTGTATACAGAGGCACATGTTTGTGTAAAACACTTACTTTAAATGCCATTAATTCTGAATGGTTAATACAATTCTGTATGGAGGTTATTGATCAGTTCTTATTACCTCATCTATTTCATGTCTGGTCTGGATTTCAGTGCACATCTAAATTATTCATTAGCTTATCAATATTTCTGTCGGTCTACAGATCTGCTCCCTGTGTTAAAGCATACTCATTGGTGAGTGGAGCTATGAACATAATAAGGTTCCTTTCCCTTCAGTGAACCATCCTACACTAGTACTCATACAATAAGGAAACACCACCACATCACCTACTTAAGCTTGGAAGGATACTGTAAATTCCCCAAGTGCTGTTCTCATCTTTGACAACATCGCCCTCTGCTGGTTTAGAACTGAAAATGACTTGTATTCAGTTCTTGTTCTGCATGTAGATGCAAATGACTTGCAGACATTAGCTTCCTTCTGACATTAACATGTGATGTATAGTCAAATATGACAAATGGGTAAGCTCTAAGATTAAGATTATTTATTTGGTAGGATACTTCTTTAAAATAATCCCTGTTATAAATGTGTAGATAAAACATGTATTTGTGTCAGTAATTTCCACATTCGCTGCAGGCAGAGCTGTTTTTGTATCATTTTGTAGTTGAGATACTTTACAGTACAAATAGTCATACCTGCCAGAAGTGCTGAAAGTGAAAATCCAAAACTAAACAGAGTCATACCTTCCAGAAGTGCTGAAAGTGAAAATCCAAAACTAAACAATGTATGTCTATAATACATCTAACATAGCCATCCGCTTGGTGAGATAAATCACCTCTCCTGCAACCACAGCGAACCTGCAAATTACTTGAGATGCTTGCTGTGGAAAAATAGTCAGAAAGTCTAGACTTTATTAGCAGTTTCCCAGTGCTCCCTGCTTGGTTTTTCATGAAATGTTTTTACCTGGAGGCTCAGACTTCGAACTGTTGCAAAATGTATTAGTACTCATGACAACATGACAAATTGACCAATTACGTTGTTCATCATGATGTTTATCAGTGTTCATCCTAAGACTGCAAAGCTATTTTAGCATTGACCTCTAAAAGGACCTTCAGATAGAAAATATTGATTTTTCAATATGAAGTCATTTAATAGTTCTCCCCAGATGTCTCTATATAATAACAGAGAAGCAGTTTAGAGCATCATTAACTCAAACTCTTCTTAATTATCTTGCCAAACAAAGAATCTTCACCTTCATCTCCTACTATTCATAGAAAAATACATTTATGATTGACATTATTAGAAGTTAATAATGGAATTTGTTACTTTCCTTTCTAGTGTTGCTTCAAATGGTACAAAACAAAAAATTTTAATTCATATTATATTGTTTAACAATTCAGTTGTAAAAGACCACAGATCCTACTGTATAAAAACACTTCATTTTATTGCATTAAAAATAAGATGATGGTCTCTGAATAGTAAAGGCATACATTAATTCAGAGGTTAAACTGTAGTGTTCACATTGCTTGGTATGGTACTTTAGACATTCACATAAATATAACATTCATTTCCTGCTTGTGTAGATTTGAAAGATATTTACATAGGTCAAAGTATGTGAGAGTAATTCGTTCCAAATTTCCCACCAAAATTCTCAGTGATAAATAACAATGCTTAAAGCACCACATCACACTGTCTAGTATTAACTTAGCATACATCCCAAAGGCCTAAAGTGTTCACCTTTCATACAGCTGAATAGTTTCACTGACTCCTCTTGAGGTGTCGATCGTTGTGCAGGTCAGCGGTCGACGCCTCTCCTTCGTCCTCTGCAGAATCTTCAGAGCTGTTCACCACATTGGCACGCAAAGTCTGAAGCTCCTCCAACACTGACATGTGTTGATCTTGAACAGTACAGAGAAGGATCACGTGTCATAACTACCTCAAAGGCAAAGAATGACATTTTCTTTAACCCCCCCCAATGAACGATTAATAAATGAATAAACGCAACATGAACCCTCAGCATCAGACTAAGGGCAGATAGTTTAAATGTTGAGGTGTAATGAAGGAAGACCAGAAGTTGATGGGGTCCTATGGGAGGAAAGACTCTGTTCCCCGAGTATAAAAAGACTCATAAAGACTAGGAGAATGTTCAGTGACATCAGGTAATGACTGGATTCCACTGATACACATGAAAGACTAAACTAATGAATTAATTAGCCATGGGTTAGCCTGGGCCACTGAGGATTCTTTCTTTTTTAAGTTCAACAATCTTTAGCTGCTTCACCAGATGGCACCAAGGTTCCGAGCATCTTGAACAGAAGTCAGATCGAGATCCAGAACTAATTTGGCATCAAGAGACTCCTATCTGCGGTGGAGGCACAGAAATTCAGGAAACAACTTACAACCTGCAGGCAGTTGGACCTTTGTCCCTACGGACGTTCGCTCTGAAGAGTTTCCTCCTTGTTCCCTGAGAAGAGCAGAGTTTTGTGCGGCTGCTGTGTGAGCTCTGCTGTAGTCATTCATCAAGATGCTCCCAGAACCGCTCACCTGAAAAGTTAAGGTCAAAGGAGGAGGGAATCAACCACGGTGCAAATTGAAATGAAGTTTAGTACAACTGACTTTAACATGCCTCACCGAAAGTCGACTTGTGTCCTTCTCCACATGTCTCAGTTGTTTGTTCTGTGCTTCCCTCTTTGTAAACTCCCTTTGTCCAGTTTCATTCATATGGTTCTGTTTCTTTGCTTTCTGTTTCTCGAAGTTTTGCAAAATCTTTACTGCAGGAGACGATACAAACAGTGCAAAAAGCAACGAGTAAATGTTATATACTGAGCAAACAAATCCAATCATATTAAATCACTGTCTGCACTGTGGAAGTGACTTCATCCCCTGTATAAAGATGCCACAAGCTGAGGTCGCATGCAGCTAATCCAGCTACCTGCTTTCCTGTGCTCACTCCTGGCACTGTTGACTTCAACCTCCATCTCTCTCAGCTTCTCAGCACAGCACTGCTTGATCTCAGACACTCTCTCCTGCAGTACTGAAGAAAAAAAAACAACACACCACACTTTAGCATCGCACATAATGAAGAACAAATCCCAAGGGACACAATACACTCACATTTTTGCATTTGTTAACAAATATACATAGATAGGAGGACTCAGCAATTTCCCTACGGGAAAAAATGAAGTACAAATAAAGTATTTATTGATTGTTCATAAACAAGAAGCTTATCAAATGTAATGTCAATGTCATAGGTATAATTGTTGGTTTCTAATTCTAAACAAAAACTCAGCCTCTATTTTAATAAGGGATTTTAAGTGAAGACCTAGATTTTAAATGACATTAAACATTAAATCTATTGACTTCTATAGCTGTAAAGCCTCGGGGGGTTCAGAAATGGCTTGGGTAAATCCTTAAACTGTGAAAAACCAACTGGGGGGAATCAGTAACGCTCTCTGAAAGCAACTGCAGTCAAGGTGCTCTCAAATATGTCACTTAATCTCCTCAACTGCTCCACTGAAGCTACTGAGTGGACAAAGGTGACAGAGTGATGCCAAGAGTGAGTATCTGGAGACTGTGATGAAAGGTAATTCTCAAAAAGAGGAAGCAAGAGTATCCAGCCTTTTTTCTCCCAGATAAGCCAGGGCTGGAGAACAGTCATGCAGCTTTACACAGCCCATGTCTCACCTTGTTCACTGTGTTCCTGCTGGCTCAACAGCTCAGATCGGAGTTTTTCCATGTTGACCCTGCTCTCTTCCAGCTCGGCTTGGATCTGCTGCAGTCTCTGCTGGGCCTCCTCTCTGTCCACCACAGCCTGCCGGACCTCCACCCAACTCTCCTCCAGCTCCTGCTGTTGCTGCATCGTACGGCTCTCGTCTGGCGAGGAAATACAATTGGGGCTGACACGTTGTCATGATAATAAGGCGTTGTACATCTTGAGGGTGCTCACATTGTTCTTTCAGATCGGCCAGAGCTTTGTCAATAAGCTCTGGGGTTCTTTTCAGTTCCCGTGCAAGACTGTCTCTCTCTTCACACACCAAACTGAGTTCTGTCTGGAGGTTTCTGATGCTGTGGGGCAACACAGACAAGATGGCAAACAACGGAGAATAACATCAAGCAATGAGATAGAAAAGCAACAGCACAAAGTACATAACAACTAGGGGTGGGACAAATTGTCAATACAGGAATAGATTAGATTACTCTCTTGTGATAAATTATTGATACGCTGGTACCAAATACTGATATTCTTATTTAAATTCGCGGCACATATGAAGGTTGTATCTAGTGCGTGCATTATAAAGAGACACTAGCTAAGGTTTTTCATACATCAATTGATTTGTCAAAATCTGCAGTCTGTACAGGGGAATTCTTCCTTCTTCACTTACAGACATTGTGGTGTAGAGAACTGCCTTACAAATGTCACTTCATTGTAATACTATTGTTATGTGGAGTGACTTATTAGTTTCATCAAGAAGAAGAAGAATAAATGCAACCATAAGAATTTTAAATATTTCTAACTCATCTGAAGTCCACAGCACAGGTTTAGCCATAATGACGGTGGTAAACAAAATGACTGCGATCATTTTCGGTCCAATTTGATGAATAGCCCAACTCTTCAAACATAATGAATAATAGTACTCTAACAAGTGCAACTTAATCGCCACTTTAAAATGTCTACAACTACTACTACAGTTACAGAAAATTGAAAAACATTTTGTGGTGTAACTAGCCACTTTATTAGATTAGATTAAATTAGTTTAGATTCCTTTATTCGGCCCACTTGGGAAATTTCAGATTTTTATATATATTAGTAGGTAAAAAATTTGTTAAAGACATTCAGTATTCATTCATTTGAATCATTCCAAATCCCTGTCCTCACTAAGACTTACTTTGACAGATTAAAAAAAATTAAAGAAAATAATTAATTCATACCTGTCAGTTTCCTGTTCTGCCGGTTTACTCGCCTGCTGCACTTTCTGAAGTGCTACCCTCCTCATGATCAGCCCTGTAAAGCAAAAATATTGTAATGTATTTTGAGCTACGAGACAAATAAGTGAAGAACCACAATCTTCGCTTATTACATTCCATAAAACCAGACCTTGGATCGTTTCCACTTGTCTTTTAGCAAAGGTTAGCCGCTGGGTAGCAATGTTGAGTGTTGTTTGAGCCGAGTTCACCTCTGCCACTTTACTTTCAAACACCAAACTAAACCTGTAACATGTAGGAAAACGCATTGTTCTGAAAACACAACCTTTAATAATGACAAAAGAATCTTTTTCCCCTAATTCCTTAATGTACCTTCAAAGCCTGCATTTCCATTTACCTTTGCACTGTATTCTTCAGTGCTGTGAGCTCATTCTCAGCTTTCTGCCCCTGTGACTTCAGCTGAGAGTTTTCTTTTTGAGCCAGGGCCAAGTCCTGCTTCAACGTCTGTAATGAAAACAATCACCCATATAATTGAGCATCTAATAACATCTACTGCGATGCTTAATTTTGAGTCTATATATCTAGCTGCTGCCACCAAAACTAGCAAAAAACATTTGGGTGAGTCAGCATCCTCTGCTGTGGTAGAAGTGTGCAGGTGTTTATCACTTTCTGGTACTGCAAAGAATTTATTACACATCATCAAAATTTGAGACGGTCATGTAAATCACATAACCTGCTCAGGTACTAACCTCCTTTTCAACTTTCTCCAGGTCCAGCTCAGCGATCCTGTCATCCAGACTGTGTTTGAGAAGAGTGGCCTGGTGCCGCTCCTGCTGAAGCTGCTGCTCTATGGATGTAACCTTAAACAAAAAAGAAACAAGTACAGTGAACGTTTTCCCTTAAGTATTTTGGTCAGAATGACACTGGATTTAAAGATGGCTATTTTCATACTCTTGAAAGAAGTTCCTCTTTTTCTCCTTTCAGTTCAATGTCCTTTGAGCGAAGCTGGACACACAACTTGAAGACCTCTCCTCTCCAAAGCTGAAGCATTTGAAGGTTTTCAGATGCATTCTTCACAAATGGGTCTGTCAAGGTCTGTCAGAGAATGGAAAAACTACTTCAGCAAAAGCTTTGCCTAAAGATCACATTATTGTTACTTTCAAATACAAACTCCTTTTAGTGAGAAAGATTTCTGAGTTTAAGAAAATAAAACAATAAAATATTAACTTAAAATTTCAATGTGTCTGTGCCATTATCGATGAGAAAGATGAACAACACATTTTAAACACCGACAGTTGTACAAACTGCCAACACTTGTAATGTATGATCGCGATGCACAAATTGACACATGAAAAAAATTGTCTTTATTTTTACTTATGTCGGATGCAAGTTATTTCTACGACCATTGTGGGTTTGTCTCATTCTCTCATTAACAGAGGTAACGATTTTTTTCCGTGTGTATGTTCAGTATACAGGTATACATAACACTTACTGACCTTCTTCACCATTTTCTCCTCCTGGAGGGCTAGTATTTCATTGGCAGAGTTAAGTCTGATTGATAACAGCTTTGCAGTCATCTGAAATGCCGCCTTCTCTTTTTTCAACCTCTAATGAATGAATGAGATTGGAATAAATAAAATAAGGCATAATTAATTCAAATAATTACCCATCACATCCCCATAATCCTTTCTTAAATTTCCTGGAAAAGATAACATTTATAAAGTTTTTCCTCCTTTGAAATTACTTCCAAGTGGGCTGATTGCAATCAATACTGTTTATTCCGTCTCCACCTCAACATCTTCATTTAGTCGCTCCATCTCTCCTTTCTCTGGGGCAAGTTGGCTGGTGTAATTTCTAAGGCTACGCAGTTCTGTAGATTGTGTCTCAAAAGCTTGTCCAATTTGGCTGAAAAAAAAGTGAAACTGACTATGAAGTGCTCCACAAGTTCTATTCTTAATTAGATACAGATCTTTGAAAGAATGTAAAGATTTGTAAAAGGCTGAATGTGGCACCTTAATCGTTGTTTCAGCCCTTCTCTCTCAGTAGATGCATCTTTCAGACTGCTTTTCAGCTGCAATACTTCTGAAGACACAGATTGAAGCCGGGCCTGTAGTTCACTGTTTGCTTTTCTAGCTGCATCCAGCTCTGCACAGTGGGAGGCATTCAATTGTTGCAGCTAAAATTTAGAAGCAGAAAACAATGGACAACTTAGTTTGTACACAATCAGTTATATTGTGCAGTTATATTGTGCAAGTTTGTTTGCAAAGGCTGTAACACACACCTCTATCTCCTGATTCTTTTGCAGCTCCTCTAGTTGCCCTGAGAGTCTGAGGATCTGCTGCTTGGCTGCTGCCTCGGCCTGCTTTCTGCTCATGTCTCCCTTCAGACGGAGAGCCTGGACTTCGTCTTTACTTTGCTCTTCAACCCTTCTCAGCATTGCAATTTCTTTACTTGACTCTAGCCTTAGATTTTCAAGCTGCAACAAAATATGCTGTTTAATTAAATTTCTAATACCAAGCAAACAACCCAGCCTCATAAACGTTACATTATAACATTACATTTACATTATGGTTACACAATTCTGCCCTCATCAGATTTTGCGAAAAACACCTTGATGGTTTCTGCAACAAAACATTTTTCATTGCTGATTTGTTCCTATTTTGTTTTACTCAATAAACTGAGGGTAGTTAGAGCAGATAGTGGAAAGGCAGAAATCCCAGCCTATAGGTTGTAATCACTCTTAGATAGTTAGGAAAATGTCCTGCTGTCATTTCAAAAATAATACATGCATAGCAGGTAATTGACCATTTTGCTGCAGACTTTTTCTATATTATGCCAATCGAGATTTTAGAAATGTTTAAAGCTGCACAACAAACCCTAAATGTCACAGCGCAAACTAAACGATCAACTACAAAATTCAAAGCCGTGCTCTTGAATTATTAAAAGAAAACAAAACAATCAAAAAATAAACATCATTACCTCTGATCTTATTTTCTCCTTCTGTGCACTGCTGTGAGAGAGCTCCTCTCTGACTTGGCCAAGATTCACTCTGGTCTTACACAGCTCCTCACGCAGGGCTTCCAACTCACGGACTTGTCTAAAAAAAAGGCAAAGGTGACTGGTTGCTCTTTTACACACATTATAGAATCTGTTGAGTGCTCTCAGGTAGGTGGACAAAAACATAAAGGGAGGCTGTTTTTGTTTTTCAAGGGACTTGTCTGTTAAGGCTGTTGAAAATTATCATTACCAATTAAGTCTGAAAAATCATAGTTAGAATTTAAAAAATACAACACTTAGTATGTTATTTTGGCGATCTCCCCTACTTGTTCAGGATGCTGTCTTTGTCTCTCATCTCATCCCTGTGTCTGTCTGCTGTTTCTTTTATAACCTCCATCTGCCCCTTCAGTCTCTCTGCTTCAGCTTTATGCTTCTCTGCTTCCAGACACCATTCAGACCTCCACTTTTCACTTCTCTCTGCAGCCCTGAGTTTGAACAAAGGCACATATTGAAGTACATAACAAACATTCAAATACCCAAGTGACTGTGGGGTTTATTTTTACTTGTATCATTTTAAACACCTTTCTCTAAAATCAGGCACATGTTCTGCAGGCCTCTGTCCTCTTGTGCTGTCTGCTTGTAACATCATGATCCTTTGATTTTCCTTCCTCAGCTCCAAGATCTCCTGCTGAGCTTGAGTGATGGCGAGCCATGGATTGTTGTGGCTGGCATCCACGGGTGGTACAGCTGCTTTGCCGGGGTTTGTCCAGGAAATGGGTGGTGCTCTTACTGGCATCTTAACTCCTCTTGTTGTGGAGTGAATACTGGTTGCAAAATGTGACGGGGGCACCAGATCTCCTTGAACATTGCCTTAAAACAATTTATTGTGAACACGCAGAGCATATACATCAATCAACATGCGTATAACCTCTGTTGATGTAATATCCAGCTTACAAAAACAACACGAAGTAGCTAGCTATGGTAACATCATGTCACCGTACGTTTGCGCTATCGCTGTTTGCAATTGCTGTATATTAGCTTAAAACTAATAATAAGCTCCTGAAACGCAACTAAACTTACCCAAAATCGTCGGTGTGATGAAATCTGTGGGTACAAGGAACCTTTGTTTTCCCAAGTTCTGTTCCTCCATTTTCTCTTAAAAAAAATAGGACTTCAAAGAGTGTTTTGTTTTTCTTCGTCGACTGTTCGATTTGTTCTCCCGCCGGGCAACGTCACTCCCCGTTGCCTCGGTTACTGCTGTTACGAACGGAAGTAAAACAGATTTTTCATACTCAGTCTAAACATTTGGTAAAGTACAACCGAAAATATGACTGTATGGTTAACGAAAGTGAGTCAAATAGAAAGATTCACAACAACAAAGTACACAGCCGCGCGTTGCATTACGGGAAGGAAAAACTTTATTAGGAACCGTTCTTCTTCGAAGGCTTTATTTTTTCCTGCGTCAACGCCGTTGGACATATTACCGCCCTCCACAGGTTACATAGTAATTAACCAGACGACTCCGGTCATCCATTGTAATTACAACGCTGGGTGATGCAGAAAAATCGCTGTTACTTTTTTTAAACAATATTAAATTAAATTGAATTGAATTGAATATACCTTTATTAGTCCCGTGAGGGGAAATTTCAGATGCAGCAGCAAACGCAAAGAGTAGAAAAAAAAAGAACAGAGCAGAACAGATACACAACAAATTGAATTCTTGCACAACATGGACCACATAGACAAGTATACAGGATTGAAGTTCCAGAGATGATAACGATAACGGGGGGCTGTGGAGACGGTGAATGTATAATAATAATAATGTAATCGTTTATTATGCAAGACTAAGGAGCTGGTTGTGGACCTTCGTCGGCGCCCCCATACACCCCCATCAGCGATGAACATCCAGGGAAGGGATATAGACAGGGTGACGTCGTATAAGCACCTGGGTGTTCACCTCAACAACAAACTGGACTGGACTGATACCACCGACGCCCTCTACAAAAAAGGGCAGAGCAGATCATATCTGCTCAGGCGACTGAGGTCCTTTGGGGTGCAGGGAGCGCCCCTGAGGACCTTCTATAACTCTGTTGTGGCACCTGCCATATTCTATGGCGTGGTCTGCTGGGGGAGCAGCATCACAGTAGCTGACAGGAAGAGGCTGGATAAAGTGATAAAGAAGGCCAGTTCCGTCTTAGGATGCCCTCTGGAACCTGTGGAGGAGGTGGGGAGGAGGAGGCTGAAAGCCAAGTTAGCCTCCATTTTGGTCAGAGACTCCCACCCCCTCAAACACACACTGACTGCACTGAGGAGTTCCTTTAGTGACAGACTGAGACACCCTAAATGTGTGAAGGAGAGATATCGCAGGTCGTTCATTCCTGCAGCTGTCAGGTGTCACGATAGTAACTGACCACTGACAATCTTGATCTTGTTGCACAATCTGTTCTTTTCTTTATTTATATTTTTACAATCTGTTCTGTTCTTTATTTGTATTTGTATTTTTTTATATTATTTGGACTTGTTGAATCATTAGAGTGTCTTGTGTGTGCTGCTGTAACCTGAAAATTCCCCGAGTGGGACTAATAAAGGTACATCTAATCTAATCTAATCTAATTACATTCTAAAAATCAATCTAATCATTACACAAGAAAAATAACCCAAAAAAGGAAATAAGAGTCAATTGCAGAGTAAAGAAAATAAGAGAGAAGTGAATATTGTTTATTCATTAGCTTATTAGTTATACTCAGTTTGATTGTTGCGTTAGCTGTAATGGCCCTTTGGTTCTTTGAGATTTATTGTGAGAGTCACTCTACTAAAATACTTTATTTTTAGATTTATCTTTCATACAAAAAAAATTGGATCATTCACAGACAAAATCAGTGCTTTGTAATAAACACACAGCGTGGCATAACACATAAAGGACAATTAGAATATCACACCATACATCACATACAATATGCACAACCATAACATTAAAACAAAGCAACCGAGCCATGTCAACTCAAAGCTTGTCTAAATAACACTTTCTTCAGCCACCTTTCTAAAGAGTAATCAGTTGTCTATAAATATATTATTTGAGATTGTCCACACTTACACTGTGCATGGTAGGATGATTTAACCTGCCAAATCTGAGCCTGAGTCTGTAACTTCGCAGAATCCCTTCAGGGTCTTGAGCAACAAGTGGCTTCTTTAAACCAAAGATCAAAGAGAAAAATAGTACCTTCCTCTGCTCTCCTTCACCCATAATACCTGCTGTTCCTTTTCAGCTTCCTCCTGAATTTTTCCTCCAAGCTCTTGTCTTCCGAGGCATACATGAGCGTCCATGCATCCTTTCTTTAGGGTTGACGCTGCTATTGAATAATCTGTTGTTCCATGTTCCTCAACCCAAGCATGTACAGGAATTTACCTTAATGTCATTACAGGTCTTTTGATTCTAAACAAAACAGACAAAGTGTAACTGTGATAGCATCTGGTTAAGCTTTTGCTTTCCTCTCCTCTTAAAACCATCAAAAAAGCTGCTCTAATCAGAACAAATGGGGACTTTGATTTGCTTTATCCTCTGTCCCCCACAATGGGTAAAAAAAAACAAAAACGTGTTGTGAAAACAGAGCTGCCCTTGTTGATCTGAATTGAGAGTGGTGCCACTATACCCCGCAGTCTACTTTCCAGGAAAAATTGTATGAATATTTTAATTTGTTTCCTTCTTTTTTTATCTGTCCTAGTATTATCCTTTTCTTGTTGAAAGTTTAAATCAATGCCCAGCTCGTGTTTCAACTGAGAAAGGTACAGATAATCAGCCATTAAGTTAAGCTGTGACTCAGTATTCTGGTGTAATAATTCATATAGTTATTTTTTTATCTTTCCATCTGTATCCTCTGTCCCTTACAAAAGACACTTAGCTGGGAACGTATGATTAGAGCCTTAGTTTTGCTGCAGTCTCAGCTTAATACGCCTTAAGCGTAAGGGCATTCCTCCCATTTCAATAAGCAGTGCAGGAACTGGGGAAGTTGTGGAAGCCCCACAGCAGAGTCTCCAAGGTTTTGCCTGCGGAATATCCGATTTTCCAAGCACTAACTGAAGCAGCAGAGCCACATATAAAACCTCCATTGTCAAGTAGAGATGTTATTATTGTTTTATATATTAAATGTGCATATACCCTTGCTCCAATTACAACTAGTCAGACCACACAGTATATAAAAATAACCAGGCATTGGGAACTTGTGATCCTAATACAAATGTAGTCACTGAGGACTGAGACAGAACTTTCCTTAAAACGCTGTTTGTGAGAAACAGCTGCCTATAGCAATACCCTGAGGTTAAAAATGAATGATGAAATACAGAGGCCTGACGGACCACCGCACCATTTTTGCATTACATTATATACTCTGAAAAAAAAAACAATTTCGGAACAAGCACAGATGCAAAACGCAATAAATAAAGCTTAATGTCAATGTATTATGTCTGCATAATTGTGACTTATATGCAATATGCCCAAATGTACAATTATTAAGGTGATTGAAATTTGTCAATAGAATTTTGGGGGGGGGGTTTCGGTACAGATTTTGTCTACATTTCTCAGTCAGTGCCGGCGTCTGCACCATTTTGCAAAAACTGCATTTATCCCGCAGATCTAAGAGCTGCAAACCGGCAGTCCAATGAAGGTCTACATCTGTTTATTTGATTTCCACATAATTGCCAGTTTCTGTATATCCATTACAGCTTGCCCTATTTTTCTATGTCCTTTCATGTTATTTCCCTCTGTTATCTTCAGCAACCCTTTCTGTTTGCTTGAGACTTACCTGCAGTATATCTTCTTCAGCTGCCTTGACCCACTTTCCCCCTGGGGTTCATTAAAGTTTCATAAAACCTAAACAAATCTATTTATGGTGTATTCAAGGAACAGAGACACAGTGTAATTCATTTACATCAGTAATCACAAGGCACATACATCCTGAAAATACAATAACATCAAATATTTATGCGACTGGTTAAGAAAACTGCTGCATAGCTTCATTAACAACATGGGAGTGAGTATAGTGCCAAAAACCAGGTGCCAATAAACCGTGCAAGACTGTGACCCACGTGTCATATCGATAATGTAGTGAAATGCTTGTTTGAGGAGAACAGTGTGAGCGCTGTGTGTTAGTTGAGCACGCTTGTTCTGTACGCTCTCAGCACTTGGCAGACACTGCAGTAGGTCCCAAAGAACAAAGCAGAGGAAAAGAGGGATCGGAAGGTGCCACCAGGAATCCACGAAACAAAGACAAAGACTGACCCTTATTAAAAAAGAGGGTAAAATTAAAAACGCAGCCCCGTTTCCTGAGGGGGATTTTAAAAGCTAATCAAGGTGGACATAATGCTGAAATGCAGGAACTATACCTAAAGAGGGCATTTTCTAAGTTTTAGAACAGAAAAAAAAATGATAGTGAGACTGAAGCAAGTATATGACATGGGTCAAAAAAGGAAAAGGGTTTAATGGGGGAACATTGAACTAATTCATCAGTTTCCCAGCGTATTTGACTTGTGGCAGCAGTGACAGCAGGCAATTTAATTTAGCCCAGATGTTACGTTTTCTCAAGTCTGTTTTATCCTCAAGTGTCCCAGGCCACATGGTATTTATTGAGTCCATACGGTGTCCTGTTGAACCCAATACATACATACGGAAGCCACATGTAGAACACAATATCAAACTGTATTAAGCCGAAGTACAATTTAAAAATGTGCAACGAATTGAATTCATGGATATACAGTATATTGTCTGTGACATATCCCATTTTCTTCATTGTTTCCAACTAGGACACTGACGTATGGGATGTAGTGTATGGAGAAAGGCTCTATTTCTACACTGGTGGTATTGGGATGCCAGTGTTTGCTCTTATCACCACAGAGACAGCTTCATTTTGAACACCATTGAATAATGCATTGCTACAGAAGTGTCCTTGATCATGGCACTTAAGCACTTTAAGCATCCTTAACGATAAACAAATCTACCAATCAAAGCAAAAAAAAAAACATGCTTCTGGCTGACCTGATAGCATATCAGAGAATGTACCCATAGTTCATGACGGACCACTGCAGAATGCCATCCCCTTTTTTCTTTACCATTGTTCCCTATCACCTCCATGTTGTCTGTTATCAAATAGAGGCCCAAAAAATAATTATATGATGGAAGAAATATAATACTAAAAAAAAAAAAATTCTGTGACACACCCGCGGCCATGGAAGCTGTTCTATCTTTCTCCCTAATCAAGCTGATTCAGCTCACACGTAGTGGAGAGTCTGTCTGGAGAAACTGTCCATGGCTGCTGCAAATAGCTGAAGTGGGCCTTTTTTTTTTTAATTAAAATGTCTTCCTTTCAAAATGCATTTGTTGAGCTTCTCATTATACCATGGGAATAAGCATAATAAGTCCTGTATACAGTGCTGAAACTTTTGAGTTGGTAGATGATCCACTATGTGAAACACAATTAAAATGACATGCCCTTCAACTGCATTCCACAACAGTACTGTGTGCAACTAAAGGTTTGTGGTTTTTCACATCGTAACTGGCAACACAGCTTGTAACTGCACACTATATTTTTAAGCAGTATTGAATTTAAAGACTCCTGTTTCCCTCTTCTGAGTATAGTATGATAATAAACTCTATCCTCTATAAACACCAAGAAAAATTAAGGTAATTTTCTCTTAAAACAAACGAAAATACCTTTCTTTAGATGTTTAAATTGGGCATCGGCAGTATCTCTGGAGACTTTTCATGCAAAATCACAGTACTGGCCAGCAGGCATGATATGAGAAAAAAAAGGAAAAGATATTGGAAAAAACATCTGCTTTGTCAGCAACTCCCTGGGTTTTACCTCCTATACAGTATATGTTTGTGAAGGTCTAGAGTCTGGATAAGGCTAAAGTGGAAGTATTCTTTATATATATAGAGAGAGAACACATCCAGATAGTTTACAAACAGCACAGAGCAATAACATAATAGGCTTAGATTGTGCGTTTGTAAGAAACATTTCACGAGGCCAGCAGGATACTCATCTGCAGAAATCCAGCTGCAAAAAAGGCATCTTTGCAATTACTCCAACAGTCTTGTGAATTATACGAAAAGAAAGAAAGTGTGTGTGTGTGTTTGTGAGTGTGGTGAACATGCATTCGTTTCTCCATCTCGACACAATGTTGAAGTTGTGTGTTCTGGCAGGGACTCTCCGTGCACCGCTCATTCAACCTGCTCGTTAAACGGGTGCATGTCTCAGAGCTGTCATTGCAGCACTGCGGCTTTGAGGAGCAACTCTTATGGTGATGCGAGAACACAGGCTCTGATTAATAAATCCATATTTTATAGGCTGCACTTACAAGGGGATGGATTTTTAATATATTACAAAGCCAGTGGGGGAAAAACATAATGTGGGGTTGTTTATTATGTGGAGTTTTCACCTTTCTCGCTTTCTCTCTCTCTCTCTCTCTTTGATTTTATTCTTATTATTTTGGACAAGGCCGTTCACATTTGCCACAATGCTTATGCCTGACGAAACATTATATATTCGCAATGCATTGCTATAATTGAGCAAAACCCCCACCCCCCCCACCC
>JAPTHA010000007.1:12959443-12975094 GCA_029814585.1 Gymnapogon annona
TCGTCATCTGTGGGCATGTGAAGCCCTTTGAGACCCTTTGGGTGATTAAGGGCTATATAAATAAAATTTGATTGATTCATTGACTACACGGAATAAAGGTTATGGTGAAGAGGAAATTTAAAGCCACAGCTCCATAAAACTCAACTTTACCCTGAGTTACAGAACAAATTATAAACACAGAAATGTGTTGGGAATACAATAAAATAGTATTTTCATGTTTGATCTATCTGCAAGAAATGTTATTGTTCCTTTAAATGAACAATTAACCTTTAAATTGACTGTTAATTATTTAAAAGAAAGAAAATGAGCAAATCCGCACGTCTGAGGAGCTGGTGCCAGAGATATGAAAAACTGAGTTAATTTTCTCATAATAAATGAATATAATAACTGGTCTCAGATGTTCAAAACAGCCTGTTAATGAGTGCACACGCACGTGCAGGTGTTGCACTGTGTTAAGGTTTGGGTTATTGTTGGGTTGTATGTTGAATGAGGAGCTGCTGTGAGTTAATTTTGCCGGTGAACTTAGGTGAGACGGGGGCAGAGATAGAGCAAAGGTCACTGTCAGGGGTCAGTGAAGTCAAAGAGCAAGAGAATGCTGAGCCCTTGAGGAGAGACGCTGATATTACAGTGCTTTGATCCCACACTCAGCTCAAGGCCATTTGGGTGTTTAGTTACTCTCTAGAATGACTAACTTCTCCTCTTATCCATTATTCTTTATTCTTATTTATACCAGTTCTCATTTTGCTGGCAGTATTGGTTTTATAAAGCTGTATTTTGTTGTTATTTAAATGAAAGCACTTGTATTTTTTTTAATAGATGACCTGTGTTGCCTTTCTGTGATGACTCTGTAGGGATCCCAACAAGCCGGTTCCACAGGACACCAAGTTCATCCACACCAAGGCCAACCGCTTTGAGGAAGTGGCCTGGTCTAAGTACGACCCCTATGACCAGCTGTACCTGCACATTGGGCTGAAGCCTCGTATCCGGGATCACTACCGCGCCACCAAAGTGGCCTTTTGGAAACACCTGGTACCACATCTCTACAACCTCCACGACATGTTCCATTACTCCTCTACCACCACTAAGGTCACACCACTGGACCCCACACAGTCCAACGGCAAGAGGTCTGGTGGTACCGGGCGGCCTCCTGTGTCCACGGCCCACAGCGGGGGTGAAGGAGGGAGGGAGCTGGGTCCACTGATCATGCCGAACCCCAGAGATTACTCCACAGAGCTCAGCGTCACTATAGCCGTAGGGGCGTCATTGCTTTTCCTCAATGTCCTGGCGTTCGCCGCTCTCTACTACCGCAAGGACAAGCGCAGCCGGCAGGACACGTCCCAGCAGCCCAGTCCCCAGCGTGACAGCAAAGGTAACAACGTGAGCCACATCGCCAGCGTGGACGAGACCTTGTCGTCCCAGCAACGGAACCAGTGTGAAGCGCTTCACAATCCGCTTCACGTGTCTCCCAGCTTGGACTTCACACTCAGCCAACGGCGCGCCCCCGACGACATCCCACTGATGACACCCAACAACATCACCATGATTCCCAACTCCCTGATGGGCCTGTCCAACATGAGCCCCTACAGCACCTTTCCCGCTGGTTACAGCTCAGCAGGCCTGCCCAGCACCCATTCGACCACACGGGTATAGCCTGGCAGGTGACAGGTAGATGTAGAGAACTGTGGTGTACTTAAAAACATGGAAATGTAAAGCTGTATTTAGGATGTGTAGGTAAATTAGTTTATCTGTTCTGTCTTTTCCAAAAGGTGTCCAACATTTTCTGCCTTTGCGCTTCTCATGATAGGAAGTCTTAACTGCAGTCATTTTATAATAACCATTTTCAAAGGCAGTCAAAAAGAAAAAGTGCATTTCATTTTCCACTTTGGCTTTTTTGGAACTTTACCTAGCGAGAACTTAGTATAATGTTTATACAGTTGGATTTGTATGGGAAGCTTTTTCTTACTCTGTGATATCTATTTTGATCCCTTGCAGTATGTGGAACAAAGTGACATTACAACTCATGGTGGATAGAGGAGTGGGAAAAGCTGAAAAGCAGTATTATTACAATTATGATTATTATTATCATCAAGCTATTTTATACATATTTCTCATGGTACATTGCTTATTATTCAATTGTATTTTTACTGTAATTACTTTAAAAATGCCTTGTAACTCACTCATGTAAGGATTTACTGTGGAATCATGACAGCATTGGATTGAAATTTTACTCAAATGCTGGTTACTTATGTGGTAAAAATATCCAATTTATCTAAAATATCTCTATCTGGTGATGCGAAATACGATACCCCCGCGTGTGAGAGTGTGTGTGTACTAAGAAGTGCGCTACAAAAAATGTAAATTAGGCATTATTTAAAATTAACCATTCAGTTTTAGTGTTGTGTAATCTATTGTAGTCTATTTGAGTATCCTTGCTATATTTTGGTTTTGCGTGTCTTTAATTTTGCTCAAGACATTATAGGACTATAACTTCTGCTTCACTATAAAAGAGAATTGCTTATAAATGTGTTTTTCAACTCTAACTCATGGTTCTTTTGGCTTGGCTTGTTTGTACAGAATAAACTTAGACCAGCGTTTTATTTGTTGTTTGTTTATGAATAATGTAAGGTCTTCAGAAAGATTATTGTAACTACATTGTAATTGTATGTATTCCAACTCAGTTATTCACATTTAAAAAGGAGTTTCATTAAACTTACAGATAACAGCTCCTTCTCCATGTGGTTTGGACCCTGTTCGTATCAAGATATATCCAGGGGTCACTCTTTACTGAATGGACATGATGGACATCAAGCTTTGAGATTTGATTTCTTTGAAACTATCATAATGTTGTTTAAACTAAATGAGCCAACTATTAAAAGATTTTTGGAACTAAATGTGCTGAAGGATCTACATTTGTGTGTTCGGGGAATGATATTTTGACACTTTAACAGGTGTTTTTTTCAGTTGGAGACATTTTCAACACTTGTCTGGATTTGATCACACCTTATAAAGATAATCTAAGCACAACTTAATCGCTTTAGGGAAGCGAGTAGTATATAAAAAATGCTACCACTTTATTTATGAACTTCGCTGATATTTCACAGACTTTTAAGTGATGGCAAATTCGACCTTTTCCCTTTTTTCCTCGGTGATACTGTGCTGCGCCTCCTTTTTTAGGCTCTGTCTTTGAAAGTATTTGGACATAGAGGCAGGTTTGATTTCCCCAGGCTTCAATCAAGCTGCCAGCTGAGTCTGAGATTATCATGAAAGACAATCAAACACGCAAGTAAATAAAACACACAATTGGAGAACGGTTCGCGGTCCCCCTCTTGATTTATCATGTGGTAAAACAAATAACGCGTTCACGGTGGGAGGTCATTGCCATTGAATGCACTTCTGACTGAGCTTGACATGTTTTTGTCCTCTGCGTCAGTGTTTGTTTGTTTGCTTGATGGCTGTTGGTTTATTTTGTCAGAAGATAAAATAACACACCGTAACAAGCATAGAAGGTGCTGCAAATATTTTCATTGCTCCCCCCCCACCCTGTATAAACATGTGCATATTATCACATTCAGTGCGTAAATATTGGAGAGTATGTCTCTCAAACAATTGCAAAAAATGACTCTCAAATGGAGCACTGTACCATATGAAGGTTTACTCAACAGTATACAATCACACTATACATTACACGGGATACATAGCAGTTGCTGTCCGTGATGCTGTTCATGATATGTAGGTGTGCATTTCAAACTGATTCCACAAAAATGCACCGAGATATACGCGACTTAACAGCACTTAAAAGCTTAGTGACAAATGTGTTTCTTCAAAACCAGTTCATGCGTCGACTAAGGAACGCATAATAGTCTTATTAAACGTCACCCACCAATTCATCATCTGAGCCGCTAACATGCCTGACCACCTGCCCGTAGCCGCTTTTGAGGAATACGGTTTTATTCATAAATGGATGAATTGCTCTCTTCATCTCACACAAGCGAGCAAGCCTCTAAAACTTGTCCCGCTACCTAATCCCAGCCTTTGATTGTCAAAGTTATTACTTATTCACATGTGCCAACTGAAGCTGACAAGCATTGTACACATACACTCACACACAGGACTTTGGGTTGATTAATGTTCCTCGTCTTTTTTCTTCTCCTTCTCATGTTTTCTTTTTTTTTCCACAGTTTTCAAAGACATCACAACTCCCCACTCTTCCCTTAAAGTTTAACAAAGCTGATCCATTAATCCTTTGCTACATACTAATTACTTGATCTGTTATGGCTTTAGGTTTTCAGCAGACAAAAGGAATTTGGACAGAAAACCCCAAACTAAACATTTCAAAATCCAAAGTGCTATTGTTGCTTTAAAAACAGATCGTTTGCTCAAATATTCCGAGGCCGGCATTAGATCAAGGCCTAGATGATAATCTCACGTATTTGTGAAGATGACAGAGGGCCTGTACCTCCCTTTGCGCGCTCAAATTAAACTCGCTGTTTGCAAATGTACATTTCAGACATTTGATATAAATCGCCTAATGCATCATTGTGACATTTTTATTCATGTACCTCAAAACATTTAATTACTTACACTCGTTTGTATTGAGATTCAGGGGAAAAAATAGGATGAGGAGATTCTCCACAAAAAAAAAAATAAATAAATTGAAAAAAACAGCACGGTGTTTTCTCCTGCTCCACACTGGGTTCTTTGTACTGAAACTCAGCTTTGACATCAACTGGGTCAAACATGAGGGAGGGAGGGAAGGAGGGCAGCAGCTGGACCCGACTGTCAATGTCACCCTTGTTAGTCAACTTCATCAATGTCAGTCACTGGTGTTTCGATTTATTTCGCTGCTTTGTCGGTGCGCACTTCTTATCTCATTGTGTGTATCTGAAGATGCTCCTCTGAGGACTCTCTGAAAAGATCATCACATGTATCATGTTGACATGTAGCACGTGGTGCAGACAGTCGACATATGCACAGACAATCCCTTGAACTGAAAATGAATATAAAGCCATACATCAAACTACACCAGCTTTTCACACAACCTAGTCTAAGCAAAAATCTATACAAATCAAAACATTAACAAATCTAAAGTTATTGAAACATGTCAGCTATCTGTATAAATTGTCTGAAGTTATGTGAGTATGGTGTAAAAAATTTAAAATGGGTTTAGCATACATACTATGCATTGCAGCTCATTATCAAATGCTCCCCTAGGAAAACATCTGGGTACTGCTTATTTATTACTCATATATTTTAGTGCAGAAACTGAGAAAAAGAGCCAATAAAACATAGTAAATACCACCAAAGAGAAGAAATAAAGTTAATATTGGAATAATTGACCTGCTTTGTGTTCCCAGTCCTAAATCCACTGCTCCATAAATAATGAGTGGCAGCTGAAATGGGACTTTGTGACTTTAAGATGTGACTCGGGGAGATGTGGTCTATCTATTGTTGATGAGACAAAAGCTCGAGTCAGATTCATATAGGGGTGGCGGGGAATAACTTCTCATATCCTCATATCACAGTCACAAAGCCACCCAGCAAAACTCCAATAACCCCGCACTTCTTCTCTGGACATGGGTGAGTGCACAGAATTTTTAATAACTCTTATCATCTATTATTAATGTGATTTGAAAATGTGAATTTCAATAACTACTAATGCAGTCTTTAATATGTCCTTTTTTGTCCTTAGACATCATGTTGCCCTCGTTCACTGTGGGCCAGATATGGTGTGCAACTGATGCAATTTTTTTCCCCTATGTTTTGATCAGGCAAAAATATTCTTATGGTGACACCTTGGCTTTGTGTGTTTGCTATTTACCTGACTTCTGATGGGTTACCCCGTTGCTCTGGCTCCTAATGTATGATTTGATCTAAACATATTATGAGGATTTCAGAAATCAACACATAAGCTCAACCAAGGGTGTTTATTTCTATGTAAAAAAAACATGTTACCCCTTTTAGCCACAAACAAGCCTGGGATCAGAGTTGGCCGACAGAGTTGGCCGACGGCCCTCGTCATGCCAGGGCCATGCGAGGTCACTGATGTGAAAGAGGTCAGATACTCCCACATGTGTCAGAGGGATAAATGAGACACTTTCCATGGGAGCTCTGGACCCAAACAACTTTGGATGCATACTTTAACATCTCTCAGAACTTAGTTTTCTCCCAGCTTGCTCACATTTCTAAAACACTGTCGACATATTGATTGATCGGTGAATAGATCTACTCTAAATGCACATTTTGTGCCAATTCTAACAGGGGATGTAATGCTGGAACCACTGCTAACCACAGCAGGACACAGCTGAAGCGTGGGTGTCTGTAAGCACTAACATTTTCGGGACTCTAACACTTCCTGCTGTTACTATTTATACTCGAGTGGCAGTTTGTTCACCCGCGTCTTCTTTTTTCTCAACTCAAATCCAACTTGTAAAATTATTAGGACATTTTATTTCTCCTATAGATATTTTAGATATTCGAGGTGTCTTCTAGGAATTTGGGCTGCAGTTGTTGTTGTTGTTGTGAACGTATTCAAATGACTGCTGGTTCATTATGCTTCTGCCCACCCTGACCAGTTCAACCCCGCCCCCGCCAGCATCGACACTCAGTGCCAGGGTACCAGTCTGAGCCAGCTGTGAATGGAGGATGGCCCGAGTCGTGACATTTGCGGCGGTGTCGAGACTGTCCTGGTGACCCCTCAGCTACCACTACTGCTCTGTGAATCGTGGCACTATTGTCTTTGTTTGTCTGACATCGCTGCTCTTTGTTCCTCCACTGGCAAAGACAATAGATATTGTATCTGCTTCCACAAAGACAAGTTCTTTCCTCGGGCCACTGTAGCCAATATTTCACCACCATCACTCATTCTCCCAGTGACGCCTGTGACATCCGGAGAAAGAGGGTTGGCCCAGAGTTCGTAGGGGCCGGGCTGCGTGTGGGGTGTTGGTTCGACCAACGAAGATTTCTCATACAGATGAAATCAGCGCAGAGAGGGATATTTTACAGTAGGAATACTGTGTAGGCAGCGCCGCATATCACTGGTTGGCACTGGGATCTTTCTTGTTGCGGAGAACAGGATCAGAAGCAGCAAATGTTTCCGGTCAGGCAGCCTTGGCTTTGCAAAGCCTTAGGTGCTTTTCCTCTATCCCATTTCTGCCAATGCATTTATTAACACTGTGGATATTTGCTACCTGCTTCAACAGGCACAGCTTACACTGAAAGACATGCATGAGTTTGTCATGAAGGCTTTTGTTGGGACGCTTTATTGGAAATCACTGCTTGAACTCGTGTTTGTCTGTGCTGTCTAATTTTTTTTTTTTTTCTTTTGTTGCTTTCTTGCCTGTTGGTCGGAATTTGGTGTTTGCTGATGGATTTACAGACAGGAAAAGACTTTTTCCACAGCTCACCGACTGGGTGAAGCGGTTCCCCACCCTGATTTAGATGTGTTGTGTAGTCATATGTGCGGTGTGTGCCGCCTGTGTGCTGATTTATTATGCCCCCTCAGGTTGTTATGATTGCTGTATCCGGTGCTTTGGGGCAGTGCCCTATCCATCCTTGGTGGCCACCTTGCTGTGCTACGCTGGCACAGCATTGTTTTGTGGCTGTGGGCACGAAGCACTGGCCAATACTGAAGTCCTCGTCGAGACTTACTTCGCCCGCAATGTTCAGGACTATGTGGTCATGGCCTCATTGTGAGTGATCCTCTGATAAATTCTCTTCTACTATGACATTTAATTTTTATTCTTTTTTTTTTGTATCTGATATACTTCTTCTCCTTGTGACTTTCCAGTATCAAGTACTTCCAGTATGTTATCTATGGCCTGGCTTCATTTTTCTTCCTCTATGGTATTCTGCTTCTTGCTGAGGGTTTCTACGCCACCAGCGCAGTCAAACAGACTTTTGGTGAATTCAGGAGTACCCAGTGTGGCCGCTGCCTCAGCCTGACGGTAAGAACTTTGAGGGGACGGGGACGAGGGGAAATATCATGTCAAGTTGAGATGCTGAGTAAAGGCCTGTTTTTGCATCCAAACTCAAGGAAACACTCTTTGCTTCTTCTTGTTTTATACAGAATCATGATCCTTAACGGCTGATATCATATTTATCAAATACAAACATGAGCACTTCCGAAATGTGACCTCTAATTCTTCCAACAGTTTGTCATAGTGACGTACATATTGGCCTTTATCTGGCTAGCAGTGTTTGCCTTTACTGCCATCCCAGTCTACTTCCTCTTCAACATGGAGCAGACCTGTCACACTGTCAACATCCTGGCTGAAACAACACCCAGCATTAATCAACATGGCTGGATATGCATGGATGCTAGGCAGTATGGTACGTTGTTCCTATAATGACGGGCCGGGTGTCAAACTGCTGAAAATACTGATGTGCAGCTGATGTCAATGAATTACTCATAGTGGAGAGGATGCAAATGTGGGGTTTAAATTAGTTGTGAAATGGTAATGACACTCACACATTTATCTTATATTCTTAACCTGATGTTTGTCTGATGGACTGGATGAACAGAAACAGGGAAATAACTTGGAATTGGTCACTATAACTCATCGTTATTCAGCAGCAGTAATCACTTGTGTCATGTCTTCATTTAAGGTCTACTTCCTTGGAATGCAATGCCGGGCAAATCATGTGGAATGACCTTGGCATCTATTTGCAAAACCAGTGAAGTAAGTCAATTAATACAAAGTTGCATTCAGTATTCCTTGTCATCATCCTCAAGCTGAAGTCAGTGGACAGACTCAGTGTAAAATCTAATACAACTGTTGCAGGTATTGAATATATAATGGGAGTCATTTCATTGCATATGCACACTCCAGTCATATACATAACCAGCACTGTATTGCACTACCACCGTTATTGTAAATCGGTTTCATTTACCTTTGTTATATTCTATTATAGTTTAGCGTACACACCACTTGTATATTCTTATTCTATTTTTTAGCTCTTTTCTAAATGGATTTAAGTAGCAGGGGGTAAGAGAAACAATATCTTAATCCTCTGTATTTCATGTGCGTCCAGATACATGTACAATAAATAATCCTGATCTTTGAACCTTGAACAGTACGACGTACAGTTTTGATTTGTGAACAATGACAGCAATTAATATTAACATTACATGATGTAAGATATGTATATAGTAAAAAAAATTAAGAAATATCAAAAGTATTTCTTCTATTATGAATATATTATGGTTTGTATGCAAATGTGTTTCTTTGAAATATTTGGTAGTCAACAAATATTATGTAATAATGAGCAACTGTGTTGTTTTCAGTTCTATGTCACCTATGACTTGTACATTGCTACATTTGCTGGAGCTGGGGTCACTCTTCTAGCACTGGTGAGCAATCGTATCTTTTATCATTTGATTTGAAAATTGTTGAATAATACACGACAGTGCAAAAAAAGAAAAACAAAAGATCTCTCAGATAGTCCTACCGTGTGTAATAATGCAAATAGTTGAGGTTTTTAACGCCAAGATTTAAGAAGTGTGTTGCATTAGACATTATTGTCAAATCTAGTGCCATAATCTTTTTTTCTCTTGGTTTAAATTACAGTGCAACAAAAACCAATGTGTTCTATGAAGCAAAACACAATGTAAAATGTATGTGAAAAATGTCTTCTTTCATTTCCATTTCACTTGCATTTCATCTCCCTCTGCAGTTTCTGTATCTGATTGCCACCACCTACAACTACGCAGTCTTGCGGTTTCTGGGCAGGAAAGGAATCCGTTAATTCCATTGCTGACCCCAACATCTGGCTATGATGGACAGTCAGCACATGCAACACTGATCTCCATTCATCCTCTGTGACTCAAGCGTTTCCATACATGGATCACCTGCTCAACTCCTTTAAACGTGCCCAATAACAGACAAAGGTTTCTCCTAACTGTTATGTATGAACAACACAGAGAGATGAAGGTAATTTACTTCCAGCATCAAACAACGGCCTGTGTGCCAAAGGCTCCTCTCAGATGATTCTCTTGGTGCTGTTGTTCACTTTCCTCCTGTCGGTTGTATTTCTCATTTTATCATCCTTGTGAAGCTTCTTCAGCGATGATTTTATTCTCAGGCTGTGATGTATGACATTTCATGAATAATTAAGAGCCATGACAGCACGCCTCCCAAATTATAACCGCATGCATTCTGTTCGGTGTTTACTGATGCATATATTGGTTTTCAATGTGATTACGCTGCTGCCTCATTATCACCATCTTGCATATCGACATTTGTGTGAACTAAAGGGAGTCGAGCTGAATGTACCAAAGTTTCCCGCAAGAGTTTGGAGTAATTACCATTTCACTTACAATGATTTTTCTCTAGTATGTCGCGCTTTTGCTCATACTGCATTTTGCTTTGTTTAAATACCACTGTGTGGAGGGAAAACAAAGATTTGTATCAATTTTCCTGGAAGTGTTTCGGTTACTTCCAAACAAAAAAAAAACAAAACAAAAAAAAGCTCTGCTGTGCTGCAGACCTGTTAATTCTTCCAATAGTAACTTGCTTCTGGATGACTCATGTTTATTGTGTAATACCCCGCTACTTAATGAGCTGGGTTGTGTTGTGTGAGCCCATTTAATTAAAGCTGAATAAAACATTTAATTTCATGTCATTCAATTTGGGTTTTATTTTACAACATTTGTGACTCACTGTTGCCTGTGCTAAAAATAATGTTACGGAGAAATTGATTATTTAAAAAAAAACAAACAAAACAAAGCATATGACAAGAAAAGCAATGATAGCAAGTTTTGCAGTGTAAGTGATATCAAACAACCCAAAAAATAAAAATAAAAAAAAGCATAATACTACACATCACAGCCACATATTTGGGAGGTTATGCACGGCAGGTGTCACAGTGGATCACTTCTTTAAGTAGGTAGATGGGAGCCAACAGATCTCCAAGAACCTTTCCACACACACCACACTGCAATTGCAGAGAAGCAAACAAAAACACTCAGGATTAATGGAAGGGGGAACGATGCAATGTGGACGCTTTACATTATTATTTTTCAACGGGGGTGAAAAAAAAATCTAACCTTAAAACAGTCAGGGTGGAGAATCAGTGGGGGGTGAGTAATTCTGATCCTGGTGATTCCAAGTATTTGGGTACAGAGTGAACAAACTTCATCATCCCTAAAACACAAAGACATTTCTATGAAGCCTTTTGCGCTGAGAGTTATGTGTGTGATGGAACTTTTTCTTCAGCGTGATGTTTTTAAACTCACAAACTGTGCCGTCCAAAAATTCCAACCCACCTGGTCTGAGTTTCTGCAGGTCCTTGGTCCTCCTCAGGCTTTTCAAATGTTTTAGTGCTACAAAGAAAAGAACATCAGCGAACACATCAGATGCACTTCATCAAAACTGCACGAATGTGAATAATAAATGGATAAAAGCTTACTCACATATTGGTGTCATTAGGTCCTTGTTCAACATCAGAGGCCTCTTTACTGGATTGTTTTGGATCTTTTACACATCGGGCTTCGGGTGAGAGCAGCTCATCTAATGCATCTGTCAGTTCAATGGCTCTTTCAGCTAATTTGCTCTGCGCAGAATCAGATGTTGATTTAGGTTCAAGGGCATCCTCGGTGTCTATGTCTGTGGCGTGTGCACCAGTCGCTGCTGATGTCTCAGACTCTGATAGAACCCTTCCTGAAGGACCACATTCCTTGTTCATCTCAGCAGCAGGTTTGACAGGTGATGCTGATGAGTCAGGACCTGGTTCCACACTGTTTGGGACGCTTCCTCCTTTTCCTGGCATTGTATTATTCTCAGCAGGTGTCATAGGTAGAGATGGCACCAGCGCCTCAGCTAGAGCCTCCACAGCTTCAAATACAGAAACAGGTTGTGGAGACAATTCTGACTCCTCAGTGTTTGCCGGTATGTCAGGGACTGTTGTTTTCATGCTGTGTGTCTCACCAAAGGCCTCCTGCACCTGTGCAACATCAGTCACGGCACAGACTGACTCATGGACAGACTCAGTTGTATTTGCTCCATCAATTACTGCTGAACATCCCTCATTACTGTCCTGGGCAGATGATTCAAATACAGGTTGTGCTGAGTCAGGTTGTGGTTCCACTATGCACCGGGAACTGACATCTCCCGGTGTGACATCAGTCACAGCAGGTACTTCAGGTGAGGGTTCCGCCATAGCAGGAGCTGCAGTGGCTACTTCAGCGCTTTCTCCAGTTACCTGTCTTGAAGGACATACCTCTGCTAATGATTCAGGGCCTGGATCAACACAGCCACCGGGGGCTTCAGATTTAACCTCAACTTCAGTGGTTTTGGGACATTTCTCACAGTTTTCACTGACAGCATGTGCATTCACCTGTGAGTCCGAGGACAGCTTCTCCGTATCTAAACACAACGTCTCCTTAGGTGACTCTACCATCATCTCAGTTACAGTTTCTCCAACAGCCACTACTGAAGGATTTACCACACCACTGCCCCTGACGGAAGGTTCGACTGATGACTGGGATAGAGGCTCTGCTAATGAAACAGGATCTGGATGTTTCTCTGGAGCTGTGTTATTCACAACAGGTGTCTCAGGTGAGAACTGCACAGCCTCAACTGTTTCTGTCACAGTTTCGTCAGCAAATTGTGCAGGTGGTGCTGACGTGCAAGACACTAATAAGTCAGGGCCTGCTTCTGCGTTGCTTTGGAGAACTGTGCCTTCTAATCCAACATCAGCCATAGTAGGGATCTCAGGCGATGACTCCACCTCATTATCATCTACAACTTCAACAGGTTCAGCTACAACCACAAAACACTGATCAGTATTAATGTCAGCAGCAGCAGCCAGAGTACGAGACTCTGATGCAGAATTTTCTTGTACGCCTGAGATTGGTTTCTCACTGTCTGGACACGAAGCCACTTCTTCATGTCCAACATCAGTCACTACAGGGGTGTCTGTTGAAGATTCTACAACAACCTTTGTGTCAGTTTCAGCTGATTCTGCTCCAAGCTGTCCTGTGGGACATTCCTCGCAGCCGCCTTGGGCAGAAACATCTTCAGCAGATTCAGGTGTGGGTTCTTCTGAGTCTGTTTGTGGAACATCGCCCTCTCTGGTCAGATTCTTCACAGAAACGATTTGATTTGTAGATGCCGCATCAACCTTAACTTCATCTTTAGCTGCTCCTTCTGCAATCTGTGCTGTTGAATATTCCTCACTACTCTCAGGTGTAGATTTGGTTGTTAATAAATCAGGGATCTGTTTCACACTGGCTTGCTGAAGAGACTCATCTTCAGGTGCTGAGTTAGTCACATTAATGGTCACAGGCAATGACTCCACCACTATGTCATCTAAAGCTTTTACAGCAACAGTCTCTGAACCTTCTGTTGGACCATCTCTTTCACAGGCCCCCTTTTCAGTTTGCATAGCAGATCCTTCTCCTGCGTTTTGCAAGCTTGTCACATTTGCTGGATTGGTTTCAGCTGAATGTCTATTTTCAGGTTTCTGTTCCCCTGTGGACACAACAGAGACTTTAGAAGCATCGTTGTTCCATTCTGTTCCTGCCTCAGCTGATGTCTCCACCACTATATCTTTCACACCAATACCTGCAGACACTTCTGTGAGCCCCTCAGTGTCTTTTTCTATGTTCTCTATTTTTTCCTTAGTTGAGTTGGACACTGGTTGATCATTTTGTTGAATTAAAGATACTGCCGCTGATTTTTCATTTGTTAAAGAAATTTCAGCATTACCGCTTGTAAGTAGTTCTTCATTGGGGACACGGGACCTGTAGAGCCAACCAGATATAAAAAAAAAAAAAACTTTGAAGGAATAACTATTGCATTCGGATTTTTTCAATTTCATTTTTCAGTTACGTTTAAGTAGTGAATGATTTCCTCAGACACTAACTCGGTTTTGTCTGCAGCCTCTGCTGTTGACGCCTCAGGCTGAGCAGGTTTTGGAGATTGAGTGATGTTAGTCTTTGCATGACAACCTGAAACACTAAAACAAAAAATAATAATACATTTACTGAATGCATACACCAGTAAATAATTAACAACATATAGTTAAGATATGGAATTTAAAAGAAAACTTTTGCAAAACACATAACAATTTGCTTCAGGGCACTCACACATACCCTCCAGATGGTTTGAACCAGCTCTTCAGGGACGGAGGGCTCAGTGGAAGAGTTTGGGATCTGTGGGGTGAAAAACACACCTTTGGAAAAACGTTTTGGTGTCATTTATAAGTCCTAACATTTTCTAATAACTTACTCATTTACTGCTGAACATGAAGAGATACCTGATGGCAGATCCAGAATATGGTAACGTTGAGATTTTTCAGGAAATACAAATGACTTCGATAGGAAACCAATTCATGAATTAAACTGAAATTATTTTAACATACAACACAGTTCCTGGAAACATACAGTTGGACTGAATTTCACACTTAAATTACAAAAACAGAAAAGCTTCATTGATTTATGGGGCAGTGCCATCAAACTGAATTTGAGAATCTAAATATCACAAAACATAAAAATGAGCTGACAAGGTAGATACTGATCAATTCTATTCATTGGCAATTCCTGTGCTGCAAGTCTGCATTTAAGTTTATTTTGTTTTTTTGATTTTTTTGGTTTGTTTTATGTAGGGGGAGGCATCTTATCATAAAACAATTTGTAATTTTTGTAATATGTCCTCCACAAGAATTTTTTTTAATTTTTATCTTTATTTTGTATTGTAGTTATGTGTAAATAACATAAAACAAATTAAACTAAGTGAAGTATTTTGATTATTTTAATACTATTTTACACAATCCCTGCTTAATTTTTAATCAGAATCAGAATCAGTTTTATTGCTAAGTAGGTTTACACTTACATGGAATTTGCTTTGGTGTTTTGGTGCATAAAATAAAATAAACATCGTAGTAAAAATAACAATAAGAATCCGTGCTTCCAGTCAGAGGCATCAATTGACAATATATTATTACAATATAATATAAAAACTGCTAGAAATATAAGATATGTGCAATGTAAATTAGTCTCTGTGCAATGTAGCTTAAGTATATGTGCAATGTAACTTAATTTGATGCGAAAGATGAAATAAAAAATATCAATTTCACAGTTAGTTAATCGCGTTTACTTTTGGACTCAGACTTTTATTGTTTAAATATATCGTTCATATCAAACTTTTACTTTGAAAAGCCATCGGCTGAGCTTCCGTGTTTGTTCCGCTGTCTCGTGTCTTTAGTTTCATGCTAGTGGTGTCCTGTCTTGTACAAATGAAAGCGTGGAATTTCCACAGCACACCGCAGATCGCTTCGTGGTGTGTTCAAGTGTAGTGTTTCCACAAAAACGATAGACTTTTACGACATCGGAGTCGATAAAGTGCAGTCCACGCGTGGGTTCACAGTCCCATCTGACGGCGGAGTGTGGAGTAGTCGACTGAACCCACACAACACTAGGACCACCTCCCACGCAGAGTAAGTCAGCTGTTTCAGAGTAGGACTCCCTTTAGTGTAAAGACTACAGGCACATGTAACATTATAATTCATGATTTGTCGAATTTAAATGTCTTATAAATGTTGAAATGTTGTAGCTTCTGAAAGGAGAAAAACAGGCTAATACACTTAAATGTGTACACAACAAACCTGTACTGGACTTACAGCTGGGTGAAGATGTACACTGAAGTGTGTGTG
>JAPTHA010000007.1:13002712-13030749 GCA_029814585.1 Gymnapogon annona
AATGAACTAAAATGTTGAAATGAAATTTACAACCCTCCAAATTGGATATTGGAGAGTTAAAACAGAGGTGAAAAAAACCAAGTGATCGATAGTGAAGCGACTACTTTAAGGCCATTTTGATTGAAAAGGCCATTATATGAAAACAGAGTAATGTTTCATTCTTCTGTAAATTTTATACATCTGACATTTTCTTTGAAAGTGTTTTGGTATTCTACCCAGTACAAGAACAACAATATATGAATAGCATTAATCAATGAGTAATAACAAAACAATCACAACTTACGAATAGAAAGATTAGTGCGTGCATCTCTTTCTGCATGAAGTGCATTATTATTTTTGTTCTTTTGAAGGAACCTGTTCACCAGCGCTACAAGGAGCTTTTGGCCAAGCGTGCTGAGCTGCAGAAGCGAGTGGAGGAACTTCAGCGGGAGGTGACCAATCGCTCCGTTTCCTCCTCCTCTGAACGGGCTGGTTCACCCACACGCTCCATCACCCCAGTACAGACCTTCGTTTGACACAACTGGACCCTCAGGACATTTACAGAAGCTGAGTCCATTGTCTTGGAAGGTGCCGTGTAATGTTTTATCATAAAACACCTGGCGCCACAGAGATTTGTTTGCCAGACTGCCTGTTTGGATGACACAACGCATAAGTAAAACACTACCAAAAGTATACATCCCATTGCCTGCTTACAACAGGACGCATGTCTCAGACACTTCTTTAGAGCCATATTTAAACTTCCTATAGTGGTGAGACATAGGCAATAGTTTCATTCTGCACATTGACCTACCCTTAACCAGAGTTAGTTTTTGAAGTACTGGTACACAAAAATGTTACTCTGGTAAAATACTTTATGTATGCCTTAAACACGTCTAGGAACACTCTTTTCATTCCTCTGCATTGTAAAGGTTTGCTGAATATTCATTTGAAAGCATTGTCAAAGAGTTGTGGCAATCCTGAAAACCCCTGTGAGGAAAACCTCAACTAATAAAATAAATGCTTGGGAGTTGTAGCTTATGGACCGTAGCATTAGCTTCCAATTGTAAAAAGTAGTTATTGGGTGCATAAAGACGATTGCTTTTCAATGCTTTTAGATTATTGTGACCAAATATGTATGTTTTTGTTTTTGGGTTGGTTTTTTTTTACACATAATGTGCCAGGTGTGACATTCCTCTCATAAAGTCATTAACTTTTAACATTATTTATTATTTAGGCCTGACTTGTATTTATGAAGCTCTCTTAGCCATAAATAGTTTCCCTACAATATTAATAAGGTGCAGAAAAATAGCAATAGCTCGAGTTGCTCATAACATTTAATGGTCAACTACTTAACTAGTTTCTTTCAGTTTTTTTTTTAAGTATCAGACACTATTATTTTTTTTGACAGCAGGATGTGTAACTGAATCCAATCATTTACTTTGGGTGTTTATGGAATGTGAATTAATGGCTGTGCCTTTTTCTGTAAGTTTGGGGTATGAACACAAAAAAAGTACTCACTGTTCAGAACTTAGGTTAAAGTCAAACAGTAAATACAGTGTTGGTTAGCCTTTCTGCTGTTTTCTATAAATATCTGCAATAAACACAGGATCCACTGTAAAGGAGTCAGGATATTTGATTATTATACTGTATTGGCACTATGTGAACGCTCCCAGTGGATTAGCTCAAGATAGCAAAGTCTCACTAATGGCATTAATTATCTTTGGTTGTGATATTGACTTGACTAATAATGCAAGACAAAGAGTGCCTTTTTTGTAACTGAACAAGTGTTAAGGGGGAATGTACAATCTCCACTGGAGCTGCCCTGTGGACTATCAGTAGCATTCAGTGGCTCTGAAAGCATTTGGGTGATCATGTTCAGTCTATTTTATCCTTAAATCTAAATGTTGGATGACTCGCCCACACATTGACTAGGTCATATTGCAAACTGCTGTTATTGTATACCTATTACTTAAAATACAAATACAGATAGAAATGCGGATGATTTCACTCTCTTGTACAAAAGTATTACAACTGTGTAACATTTGAGTGATCGTTTTTCTTGTGGCCAAATCACAATACAATGTTGTATACTCTTTGCTGCAAAAAAGAGCAGGTGAGGTCAGACTGTATTCTGAAATTCCCCCGTGTATGAAAATGATTAATAAAAGTGCTGATACTATGTCAACTCTAAAAGCTTTTTTACACTGAAAAGAAAAAAGTTGGTAAGAAGTATTGCAGGTATATTTGTGATTGTGAGCATGTTTTCATACTGCTCCATTTAATGTTACTGACAAAGAATTTTCTCACGAGACATTAAATGCCTATTTTATCGTATTATGTTACTAACAACTGCAGTGAATTTTACATGAAAACAAAACTGAGGGTCTGCTCAACCAGCCATCGAGTATGTCATTTGTTTCCAGGTTAATTTGGACCTTAAATTAAGACTCGCATTGCAGGAAGACCCCTGTAACAAGTACATTTCTGCTAACGCCTTTGCACTTTAATAGAACTTTTCATTGCAGAGCTTGTACTTTTACTTCTACAATACAAGTACCGGCACTGATACTTTTACTCGATGTACTACTTCACTCTGAATATTTATTTTGCTTCTGTTCCTGAATTTCAATAATTGCTTATTGATCAAAGTGCATCCTGCCACGTGATTGGTCCTCTGCATTTCAAACTGTAAATCCCGCGGACAAATGATCGTTCGCGATAGGTTTCCTTTCTTCTTACGGAAGACTTAAGCTACTTCCGGTTAAATGACGACGACGGCGTTGATACAAAAAAAGAGAGAAGGAAAACAGGAAAATACCATTCTAGGCGACAACAGTGGAAACTTAATACAATTTGTACCATCGTTATCAAGTAACTACCCATATGGCAGCGTAACTAACGATCAAATCTTCCGTTAGTCTTGTCGGTTGAGGTTACGAGCCGGAGGAGATCATTGGTATTTGGAGTTTATTGTTCTTCGGCTGCTTAGCTATTTCTGTGTAACCCTCCGCTCCTAGCCGAGCAAGCTAACGTTAGCTAACGTTCGCCCTGGATGCCTGCACTGTGTGAGTTTTCACTTCTCGATTAGCGAGCGACCAGAAGGGGAACAGCGTCGTTAATCCGTTCAGTTTGCAGCTGGACTCTGCTAACACCTTTTAGCTCGGTGACATTAGTTTGGCGAGGATGGCAACGTCGGCTCTGTACGCCTGTACGAAGTGTAACCAGCGGTACCCTTTCGAAGAGCTGTCGCAGGGCCAGCAGCTGTGCAAGGTTTGGGAGTATGTGTGTGTGTGTGTGTCTGTACTCGGATAATACGAAGACACCCAAAACCCTCAGGCTAAAGTACTTGAGTTGTCGCCCAATGTTTTGATTTCTTGCTAGGGTGGTGTTAGCTAAGATCAGGTTATGTAATAGCTTGTATTTGTCCAACCTAGGATGGCTATTGCACCCAATGGCAACTTTGTCTAAATCACAACAGGGCTCATTTCTGCCCGATCAGGCACTATGACACACTCGTGTAACACTAGATTTTGTGTTTGCTTGATAGTACATGTGTTACTACTAGAAGTATGTTATATTAACGTTAGTACTCAACAACTTGTTGCTAATGACCTGCTACATTGTGTAGAAAGTGTCACACTGCTTCAAATGCGGGACGTAAAGGTGATAATTCTGCAGTTACTATTGTAATAGATTCATTTATGTTATATTGATTCTTTAACGTTTTTAAAAGCCATTGCTATTTTGGCTACAGGAGTAAAGGTAGAGCAGTAAAAGAAGTGTCTTGTACTAAACATGTCCTCAAATACATTATCAGTGTTCTTGTAAACAATAGATAATACTGTGAAATCATTTCCCTCATGGTCAAAGTTTAACTGTCAGCTATAATGCCATACGTTTTTGTTGGTATTTTTTCCACATATGTGTAAATTCCAACAATTAAAGTTATGTTTATTCTCTCCACATTACTCAACCTGACAGAACAAAACCCAGTGCATTACACACCAGTAATATCATTGCGTACCACACCTTGTATTCCGCTCAAACTGTCACTTGGTGTCACTGGTGTTGTAACAAGGTGTCCCACAACAAACATTAGTTCGTTGTTGTGAATGGTGGTTATCCACCTTGAAGTGACAATGTTTAATGTGGCAGTTGAAATTCATCTAACAGCCAGATTTGTTTTCAGTTATTCTTAACTGATTTTTCACATTTCTTTTGTGGCCATAGGAGTGTCGTATTGCACATCCAATAGTGAAGTGCACATACTGCAGATCTGAGTTTCAGCAGGAAAGGTGAGATATGTTCAACTTGTAACAATTGAAAGAAGATCTTTTTTTTAAAATAATTGTATTTCATGTGTTTTTTCTTTAAAATATTGCTTTTTTTCCACAGTAAAACAAATACAATCTGCAAGAAATGTGCCCAGAACGTCAAACAGTTTGGAACGGTAACTAAAATGTTATATATGTTTTCAAACTCCAGAGTTAATTTGACTTGTTCATGTGGTAAGGTCCAATTTTGATTTCTGTTGGGGGTGATTGTTGTTAATCATCTATTACTCTTTTGTGTTATTCAGTAAAATGGATAAAAGCCTGAGGGTCATAATAATCTTTAAAATTTGCTTACATTTCCTGCATTCAAGCTTATAATTCTTTCTCTGTATTTTGTCTGTCTTTCCAGCCCAAACCCTGCCAGTACTGTAACATCATTGCGGCCTTTATTGGGACAAAGTGTCAGCGTTGTACTAACTCAGAGAAGAAATACGGACCTCCTCAGACCTGTGAGCAGTGCAAACAACAATGCGCCTTTGACCGCAAAGAGGAAGGCAGGAGAAAGGTATTAATAATAACGCACTGTCCGTTTTAGCAACACGAAGGTAAGTTTTAGACTCATAATTTACTGTTGTCTTTAAGGTGGACGGGAAACTGCTCTGCTGGCTTTGTACTCTGTCCTACCGTCGTGTCCTGCAAAAGACTAAAGAACAGAGGAAAGGTTTTGGCTCCTCCAACTCCTCTTCCCTGAACGAGAAAGACCACCACTCCAGATCGCACCATCATCATCACCATCACCAACACAGACACAGCAGTTCTCACCACAAGTACGTCCTGTGTGATGGCAATTTCTCCTGCTGTCGCATCCAAGCACATGCACCTTGTTTGTATTTGACATCAAGTCAGTGATACAAAGAAGAAAATCCTGGCTCAAACCCACTAAAAGTTAATTTTTTCTTTCATAGACTGAGTGGGAGCTTAAGTCCCGAACAGGAGCAGGGACTTTGGAAGCAGAGGTAAAACTGCAAAATGCATATTTACATCAAACCCTGCATATACTTGTTTGAGATTGGGTCATTCAAGAACACTTGATTCTGTTTGCAGCCATAAATCGTCTTCAATCCAAAAGGAGACTCCAAAGAAGAAACCAAAACTGGAGATGAAGCCATCCAATGGGGACAGGTAGGATTGATGTTGGATCCTTTTTTTTTTTGAGAAAATCAAACTTTATTTGTCAAGTCAAACTTTTTCTAGAGCCCTTTTCATACAAACCAATGCAACTCAAAGTGCTTTACAACGTTAAAATCATATGACAAAAGAAAACCCATCCTTTATTCCCTCCCTCCATATATACGCCCACATAGACACACATACACACACACACACACACAGCCTCACCTGGTGGTGATGTAGGGAGACATGGCATTCCACTGACAATTGTGGGAAAGGCCTTCATGTGGGTTGTCCACACTGGAAGGAGTGTCATACCACGACCGCCGGAGGAACCTACCCCCAGACCCTGACAGACAGGGGGGAGCCCCCACACCAAGGTGGGGAGCACCCCAAGCAGCCGGCCCAAAGGGACCCACAGACAGAACCCCCAGCATTAGACCAAATACAGGCCGCAGTGTGGAGGACCCCCTGGGAAAACACAGAGTAAAAATGTTCTCCATGTGGCAGATTCATGCCACTCTCTGGTGCCACTGATATGTTGACTATCTGTTTTGTCCTGTTCTCGTAGTAGTTCCATCACCCAGTCCATGGATTCTGGTGGAACAGACAACTTCATTCTGATCAGCCAGCTGAAAGAGGAAGTCATGTCACTCAAGAGACTTCTGCAACAAAGGGATCAGACAATTTTAGAGAAAGACAGAAAGGTAAAGTATCAGCTTTACCTCTGAAACGGATACAATTAGTCAATTATATATAATTAATATAATTCTGTCTTATAGCTTACAGAGCTCAAAGCAGACTTTCAATACCAGGAATCAAATATGCGAGTCAAGATGAACCAAATGGAGAAAGCGCACAAAGAGGCAATGGAACAACAGCAGGTAAATGTAACTACTGATTCAGATGCATTATGAGAGATTCCACATCAGACGTGATTTCCATTAAGTGTTGTGTCGTCGAACGTTGTGATAGTTGCATTTGTGTTCAATTATAAACACAAAGTCCTTTTCAGTCCAGATGTTATGCCTGATGTTCAGCATCATCATATGGAATATAAGATACATGCCCAAATCTCCTTAATCTTTAACACATAGAGAACCGAAGGCCCATCTGCTGTGCTCTTTCAGTTTTTAAGACCAGGGTTGTGGAATATATCAGCTATTAATTTGTCTTAAGAGAATTATTTGATTAAAGAATTAATACTTTTTCTTGCAAGCATGAGGAAAGGGAATGTTTAAGGGTTTGCTAGTTTGATTATGAATTTTGTTTAGCAGTTGTCTTAAATCCAGATGGTTTAACATATTACTGGACTGGTGTTAAAAATACAAGATTCTCAGTGATTAAACATATCTCTGTCATGCTTCTTTTTAAAAATTAAACCATGGTGTAGTCGCTTTCTCCATATTTGCTGTAACTGTTTCTTGTCACAAGTTTTCATAGTGTCAATGCTTGAATTTGATGTGCATCTGTCAGAAAAAAAAATCCAAAAACAGGAAGTGAAGAACATATTGACATGAAACCGAATAGAAATCACTCTTGAATCTCATCACGTGTCCATTTGATGTGTAACAGTGTTTTTATTTATTTTCACAGTCCAAGAACAGAGAGTTGATGAAACAAGTGGCCGCCCTCTCAAAGGGAAAAAAGTTTGACCGAACAGGAAGTTCTCTCCTGTTGCCCTAACGATAGGTGGGTCAGTGGGTAACAACACAGAGCGGCTTCATTGTTCTGACACTGTGAAAGTCTCCCTCCTGTGTTTCCTCATTGCCATCGACATGATTAACTTCTTAATTGGTAAAGTAAGAGACCATGTTGTACATGGCCAATAAAATGTTGAATCCAAGAACAAGAAACTTTTCGCTAAATGTCAACATATTTTAGATATTTTATGGCGACTTTTCCACTGGATCATGGGGTTTGACTTTGCGAGGAGTGGAGGATGGAGCCCTCAATTTTTAACACTGCCGGGCCAAAAAATCATGGTGTGGATATGTGGATAGCATTCTGTCGCCTCCCATGTATCCACTTAATTTTTATGGATGTCATGCAATTTATTTATTCAACTGTATTTCTTAGCTTTTTTATTTCTTCACAACATACTAAGAGAATATCCCACATTTAGGGGGTTTCTTCAATAGCAATTAGTTATATTTTTCTAAATGGACACGATTGTGGATGACATGTTCTCCTTTATGGAGGCCCTGTGCAACTTTACAATGTATGCAAATGTGGGAATGGTTACCAGTGAGCTGCTGCTCAGCAGTTGGAGATTCTCAGTTATCAATTCATACCACAACCAATGGATATTTTCAAAGGCTGACTGATGGAGACACAACTCTTGGCTGCCCTCTTTCTCACTGTGTGACAGCTGTAGTGCTTTGCTGTTTCTCTTTAGTGGAACGATTGTAATACTGCATGATTTTACTGCCAGATACCGGTTGGCATTGTGGTCGGACTTCTTCCCTGTTCCCCCTTTACTTAGTTTTTTTTTTTTTAAGTCACTTGTAAATGTATTACTGGGGTCAGCCATTGTGTTTAAAATATTGCTTGTATCTGTTTTAGTGAGTAAAATATGTGTATGGTAAGGCCAGTTGAAATTAACATGTCTGTAGAAGATGCCTTTTAAAAGGAGCATACCTTTCACCTTGCATTATTGGGCTGGTTTCATACTGTGGCATCCAAGGATCACTTTTGTACTTTTTCCAAACCAAGTGTTTTAAAACTATTAAAAACTGGCTAAACTGTTATTGTGTGGGTTTTTGTTTTATTTGTCACTTTTCTCAGTACTGGAAATTTAACAGTAATGGTAAAATGGATAAAATATTGCATTGATAATTGATAGTTAACATAACAGGTGACGAATGTATACTAAGTTGTATTTCTGTTCTACTCTGTTTTTTCTGCTCTTTGTATTCTGCTGCTGTATCTGGAATTTCCCCTTGTGGGACAATTAAAGGTGCCGTACATCTAATCTAATAACTAGTTAGAAGATGAAATGAAAACAGTTCTAACCCTGTTGCACTTTCCACCAACTACACATTCTCCCACACCTCTTGTCCATCCGTACGAGGAGGCTGGGTGGGTCTGTTAATTTCCAACAAATGGAAACACAATCAACTGCGACACTCCTTTGAATACCGTGCCATCCTCGTGACGGCACCGGTCAAAATGCACAAGGTTGTCATTTATAATACAAAGGGCAACTGGGTGATTTTCCTGATGAGAAACACCCTCTGCTCTCCTCCAGCACAGAGCAGGAGTCCCTCTGCGGTGATGTGACAAACGGGGGGCTCTGCCAGTGTGCAGCAGTGAGAGCACCCCAGCAAGAGTCCATCAATCAGTTGGGAGTTATTTTGGTTTTTTTTTAACTCCACGCCATTGACTGGGAGATACTCGTTCCCTTGGTTAATGTGGTGCAGTGTTCATGTTCTGTCTCTCAGGGCCACACCACCCATATTCCGGACAACAGGAACATAGAGGCAGATCTCTCCAGGGAGGTCCCCTCATGAGAGAATTGTGGATCTTCTGATAATGCAGTGGCGTGGCTTTAACCCAGTGGATCCTCGCAACGCTAGCTGTCAAAAGTTTTACACGATTGTGTAATGATAGAAAGTAAAAACTCAGAATCAGTGTCAATGGTAGAAAAGGAATGTCAAATTAGAACTATAGAACAAATGACATAACTCCATAAAGCAAATTATTAAGCAATAACGATGCTAACATATTCCGGTGTTCCAAACTACACCTCAGAACTACATTTGCACTTATGTTCTCCACAGTCCCTGAACGCCTCACGGACTACACATTCCGGGTCATGTGAAGTTTCCGGTTTTGCATTTGCTAGCTCTGCTGCAACTTCTCACACAAACAAAAATAAAACACTTCAAACGTGGCTGTGTGAAGACCGGAAAGAGGCAAGTTTTGAGGTTTTTGCATTCTAATAACATTAAAAATTGGGCAAAGCCGAAATGGTTGTTTTTAATAGATTTTATCTAATGAATCGCAAGTTGTTTTATTTGGCTAACATTGGCTAACCTATTTAGCCACTGTCGCCACTGAGGCAGGTTAGTTGTGTTTCACACGACCTGACGCCAAAACGTAACGAAGTAGTAAGATAATTCTGTCAAAATGATAAAATTGTCTTTGTTTTTCCCATAGTAGTGGCGTCGCAGAGTTCATTTGATTACTGCGATTGACTACTGTAGTGTCTGGCATTCACAGTCTTAGCTTTACATAAAATGAGCCTGAATCTCCATCATCTTTTTATTTAGGATGTCAGACTCAGACAGTGACGAGGACCAAGATCGTCCTTTTTCCATTACTGGGTTCCTCTTTGGAAACATCAATGAAGATGGACAGTTGGAAGATGACAGTGTTTTGGACAATGTGAGTGCTTCAGTGAAGTAGCGTTTTTTTCTATACTACCACTATTCATATTAGTAATCACTATTTCATTTTAAATACAGTGTTATATTGTCCACACGTGATGGTTTAGATCTAAATGTTATGTAATTTCACTTCTGATTATTGGTCTCTAACATTTATTTTTAAACCCAGGAGTCCAAAAAGCACCTAGCTGGTTTGGGTAGTCTTGGCCTTGGTTCACTCATTACAGAAATCACATCAAATGAGGATGAGGGCCAAGAGGAAAGCAGAGACTCAAGTGGTGGAGATGCAGAAGGTGAACACAAATATATAAAGAATTAAAGAAAAATATTGTAAAGTAACTCTGTGGTAATGTTGAATGTGTGATGTAATCCAGGGTGGGTGAAAAGCACTGAAGATGCAGTTGATTATTCTGACATCAGTGAAGTTGCAGAGGATGAGACAAAGAAGTATCGTCAAGCCATGGGGTCTCTGCAGCCTAATAGGAAAACAGGTGATTAACTATAAACATCAATGGATTCACTTGCGCTTATTTCAAGCAATGTATTGGTAGCAACACTCGCTAAAAGCTCAGTTATATAAATATGTCTTTGTCTATCATTTTAATAATATATGTTAAACAATGTTTCTACAAAGATGATGAGGATGACTATGATGCAGACTGTGAGGATATTGATTCTAAGCTGATGCCTCCTCCTCCACCACCAAGTCTTCCAACAGCTGCCAAAAAAGATGAACCCCCTCAGAGCACGAGTGGTAAGTGCACATCACACATTAATGTATATTAATCATTTCTAAAGACTAGGTCACAACCCACAGATTTTATTATTTGTCTATCAAGAATTTCATAAACTTTCTTCAAGTAACATGTTTTTGACAATATGCCATATTCATGTTTATTTCTTTTTTCATTTCTGTAAAAAACAGAAGCTTTGTGTTGTTTCTAAAACGTGCATGTTTGTGGTTCATCAAATATAATTCATACAAGATAATTGTATAACATTTTACAGAAATTACAGTAAATTTACATTTATGCACGTTTTCCTTTCTCACAATCAAAGAGGTCATTATGTTTACACATTTTCTATGAGTTATATATCTATGTCTTATATTAGGCCTTTCTTCAGATCAGAGGCCTGTATCTCACTTTAAGGTTGGTAGTTCATGTTAGTCAAGGGCATTCAATCAGGGATGCTGCTTAACCAGACTTAACATGAGGGTTTACAATTCCTTTGATCAATCTTGCAGTTCAGCATGAAAAAAATATTCTCCAAAACAAATCATAATTGTAATAATTTATGTGTGTGTCACTCTTTTCTCACAGTTGGAGAAGAGGGTGATGGTATCATCTTGCCCTCCATTATCGCATCATCTTCTGCGGGTGATAAGGTTGACTTCAGCAGCTCTTCAGACTCAGAGTCAGAAACTGACCGTCCCTGTCAAGGTTCAGGTGCCGGTGGTGCCCCAGACAGGCTCAACCTTCCTCTTGCTGGTATTATGCAGAAAGATGCTGCCAAAGCTCTGCCAAGTGTGACTGAACTATTTCCGGAGTTTAGGCCTGGAAAGGTTAGACATTTTTATAGGCTCTGCACAGATCCTTTCATTATGATCATTTCATTATCCCAATCATTATCAACATTGGAAAGACTTAAGAGTCTTGAATATCCCCCTAGGTTCTTCGCTTCTTACGGTTGTTTGGTCCTGGAAAAAACATGCCATCTGTTTGGAGAAGTGCCCGCAGGAAGAAAAAGCGGAAACACAGAGACCCTCAATCAGGGACGCCCCCACCTGAAGGAGAGTGCACAGAACAAGGCCTAGAGAAGAAGTCAGGTTGGGTTTATGAATATGCAGCGCCTCCACCCCCGGAGCAATGTCTGTCTGATGATGAGGTAAGCCTTCACTGTTCCCTCCACTGTGCTCCTGTTATGCCAAGCCATTTTTAGACAAGGGTGGCAGTTCATTCAGCAGTTCACCTGGGTTCTAAAAGTGTTCCTGTGTTTCCCAGATTACCATGATGGCTCCAGTAGAATCAAAGTTTTCACGGACTTGCGGTGATGGAGACAAGGAGACAGAATCTCGGCCTAAAGTTGCAGAGTGGAGATATGGCCCCGCCCAACATTGGTATGATATGTTAGGCGTCCCAGAGGACGGAAGCAATTTTAACTATGGCTTAAAATTGAAAGAAGAGAATTCCAACGAACCCCAGAAGCAAGATACCCCAAAAGAAACAACAGAGACTGCTCTTGTGGTGTGTAGACTTTGGAAATGTATAGCAAAGCTCCAATAGAAACACTGTGCCCATTTTGCTGATATTGTGTTTAATATATGTCTGTTCCAGAGGTTGGATGAAGACAGTGAGGATAATGATGGTGGCGGTGAGGACAAAGCAGCACTAGAGAACGAACTGTTTCTGATGGTCACTCAGCTGCAGTGGGAAGATGACATTATTTGGAATGGGGAGGATGTCAAACACAAAGGCACCAAGACTCAGAGAGCGAGCCTGGCAGGATGGCTGCCCTCTAGCATGACCCGCAATGCCAACGCTTACAATGCACAGCAAGGTGAGCTGCAGGGATGGCAAGTTTTTTAGCTATGCATCCCTTTTTTTACTCGTTTCCTTCTGCAGACATTTGTTATAAAGTACTTTGTTTTTCAGTTTTGAAAAACTGTAACCATGTGTTTAATCTTACTTTGTAAAAAAACAAACCAATTTTAATCTCACAGGTCTCACAAGATCTAATTCCCAGTTGGTGCCACCCACACCTCCACCCATGCCAAAAGCTTCTTCGATCTCTGGATCCAAGCGGGAAAAAAACAGCCATGACAATCTAGGTATGGACTTTACTTTCAAGTCACTGAATGATTCATGACAAAGTCCAATCATTTTTGTGCATCATTGCTTTCATTCTTCTCCAGCCTCTCACGAAGAAGACACTCCTTGGTTCTCCATTTTTCCAATTGACAATGAGGAGCTGGTATATGGACGCTGGGAAGACAACATTATCTGGGATGACCAGGAGATGGATCACATGCTTATGCCACCGGTTCTTACTCTTGATCCCAATGATGAGAATATCATTCTAGGTATAATTGATACTTTACATATTTAGTTTAGTCTTGGCTTTGTTCCAAGATGCAGATGTTTCTGTCATTAGAATTCAAATCAGTATTGCAGAATACTGCATGGTGTAGTTTATTTGACTTATGTTGGGATGTGCATTATCGGTAGTGGGTGGGACCTGAAAATACATTATTTTCTCAGTGTGCGACTGAGGTAAATTGCTTTTTTTAAAATCAGAAAACTAGGGCACTGACTGTGCCTCTGTGCTTTGTGTAATGATTGCTTGGTAAGGTTGCTATTAATCATATTATTTTGACATGAGTTAAACTTAACTGTGGTCTTGCATAGAAATTCCTGATGAGAAAGAGGAGACAACATCCCACTCCCCATCCAAAGAGAACAAGAAGGAAACTGCAATCAAAAAGAGCCGCATCCTGCTCGGGAAGACTGGGGTGATAAAGGATGAACCACAGCAGGTACATTTTTCTTGTCAAGACAGGTGGACGAAACGTACAATTGATTTCGAAATATAAAATTCAATAATTTTTTTTGAAAACGAGAGTATTTAAGGCTCTTTTTATAAGATTGCAGGGAAACCAGTAGCAGCTAAGAAAAATTGTACAACTCAAAATGTATCTTGTCAGCAGTATTCAATTCCAATCTACCTACACATTAAATAATGAGTTGAATTCTTGTATTGTTAAAATAACTGTATGTTTGCTAAGATATAAGAATTGCATGAAATAACATTGTTATTTTTCATTGTAGAACATGTCGCAGCCTGAAATAAAGGATCCCTGGAACCTCTCCAACGACGAATTCTACTACCCTAAACAGCAGGGCCTGAGGGGCACATTTGGTGGCAATATTATTCAGGTGAGTTGTAGACCAGTGTGTAAGGAGAAATAATTCAATGACAGAGTAACAAGAAGCTAAAAAAAATTCTCACACTAAACCATTGTAACATTAAAGAATGAGTCCGGGACATAATAACTGTTAATAATCAAAATAAGGTATTGATGGTCAAACTCTGGTGTCTTGAACAGCACTCCATCCCAGCTTTGGAGCTGAGACAACCCTTCTTCCCCACTCACATGGGACCCATGAAACTGCGACAGTTCCACCGGCCCTGTCTGAAGAAGTATTCATTTGGGGCTTTGGCTCAACCAGGACCGCACCCAGTCCAGCCGCTGCTCAAACACATAAAAAAGAAGGCCAAGGTAGAATCCTGCAGGAACACTCTGCATATTGTGACTTTGTGTCACTGTGGATATAGTGATTTTGTGTTGATACATTCTGTCTGCGACATTAATTGTTTATGTTTGAAATGTTTTTGTATAGATGAGGGAGCAGGAGAGGCAGGCATCAGGAGGAGGAGATATGTTCTTCATGCGAACCCCTCAAGACTTAACTGGCAAAGACGGGGATCTGATTTTGGCAGAGTACAGTGAAGAATACCCCCCACTCATCATGCAAGTGGGCATGGCCACAAAGATAAAGAACTACTACAAACGGGTAAGTCTTGATTTTCTTTTCCATAACAACACCGAGATCCTACATGTATTTGTCATTTGTAAAATTTACTGACACTGTTACGGTATTGTTTAGAAACCTGGAAAGGATCCAGGAGCACCAGACTGTAAATATGGAGAAACGGTGTACTGCCATACGTCCCCTTTCCTTGGTTCTCTACATCCTGGACAGCTGTTGCAGGTTAGTACCTCAATCGCAAGGCTTCAGATAATAATTCCCAATCAATAATGTAATCACTTTATTTATCAAGCATATTATAATCACAATCAACATATCTACAAACAACAATATATATATTCATGCTTTTATAAAAACAGTCATACGGAAATATTTGTTTTACTTGTGTTATGACATTTGGACATAATAAATGAAGTCTAAAACAAATTCAGAGGAAGTGTAATAATTGTGAGCTGTGTTTCTTTTAGGCATTTGAGAACAACCTTTTCCGTACTCCAATCTACCTACACAAGATGCCAGAGACAGATTTCCTGGTTTTGCGAACAAGACATGGCTACTACGTCAGAGAGATTGTGGATATTTTCGTGGTTGGGCAGGAGTGCCCCTTATTTGAGGTCCCAGGACCCAACTCTAAACGAGCCAATACCCACATCAGAGACTTCCTTCAGGTCTGTGAACATAAATGACCACATACAGTGAGTGAACCTGATGCTGTTGGTAATGCTCACATCTATCACATCTCCGTCTCCTAGGTTTTCATTTATAGGTTGTTCTGGAAGAGTAAGGATCGACCCAGGAGGATCCGGATGGAGGATATAAAGAAAGCTTTCCCTTCTCACTCAGAGAGCAGCATTAGGAAACGCCTAAAGCTATGTGCTGACTTCAAACGTACAGGTAGAACTCCCACAAATGGTTCAGCATTATTGTTAGACAGGGTTGTATCATGTTAGAGCAGTGTTGAAGTTATAGAGAAATATTATGATGTTTTGAAGGTGTTGAACTTGGCAGTGTCAATACCTTGAACTGAAAGGCACAATCTTAGAAGGGAAATATCTTTTTATACCTTGTGTGGTGATTTTCCTAAAGGCAAGATGTTGTCTCAGGGCAGTGTACAAAGGATGCAGTGTTGTATAAAGTCAGCTATCACTAAATAAGTCATGTAACCATACAAAAAAAGAAATTAAAACTTACAGTAAGGTTAGGTTGTGTGATATTCCCAAAATCTCATTCAAATTAAATAGTTTTTAGAAAATAGAAATGGAAAGATCATTTTGTTGTATTATGTGGTAAACAAACACAAAGTTTATATAATATATAGATATAAAATATGTAGAAATAGTACAATATTTTTGTAGGAATAATAGAAAAAAATGAAAGTTCTCAATTATTGTTACAAAATAAATGGTATAGATTTACAATATCAATACAGTCACAAACATCAAAACCAACCATACCTTTTTCTGTATCAGCTGAGCTTAAATTAACAAAAAGAAAGTTGGAAAATGTCTTAACAGTCCTAATGCTTCTGTCAGGGATGGACTCCAACTGGTGGGTGCTGAAGCCTGACTTCAGATTACCAACAGAAGAAGAGATCAGAGCCATGGTGTCTCCAGAGCAGTGCTGCTCCTACTACAGTATGTTGGTAGCAGAGCAGAGACTTAAGGTAACCATGTCTGTTTTCATATCTTATACAGATATTATTGGTAAGTGAGCGTTATGACAGTTATTTAATAGGTAATTTCCCTTTTAGGATGCCGGATATGGTGAGAAATCCTTCTTTGCACCAGAGGAAGAGAATGAAGAGGACTTCCAAATGAAGATTGATGATGAGGTATTAAGCTCACTCACTCATTTGTTGCTGGAATTGATCTTTAGGGATGACTTTAAGAATTTCTAGTAATAATTAGTTTTGCATATCAGTTTAAGATCCTTATTGGTCTGATATTTACTTGTGTGTCCTAGGTCCGAACAGCTCCTTGGAACACGACGAGAGCCTTCATTTCAGCCATGAAAGGAAAATGTCTATTAGAAGTTACAGGGGTGGCTGATCCTACAGGCTGCGGAGAAGGTTTCTCCTATGTCAAAGTGCCCAACAAACCCACGCAACAGAAGGTATGACCAGCCGGATTCATCATCTGCTGCTTCACTAGTATTTGTTGTTGTTTTCCAGCTTTTGTAAGAGTAGAGGCTGAAGACCTTTCCTCTGGGTGTTCTTGTAGGATGACAAAGAGCCACAGCCAGCAAAGAAGACTGTGACGGGGACAGACGCTGACCTGAGGAGACTGTCACTGAAAAATGCCAAGCAGCTTCTACGCAAGTTTGGTGTTCCAGAAGAAGAAGTAAGGACATGCTACAATACCAGAACTACTGCTTTTCTATTGTGAACAACGTTCTCTTTTCTCATTTTGATCTCCTGAAGGGAGGAAATTTTCCTCTGCTGCAAAATACATCTCTTTTTGAGCAATAGACCCTCTAACAAGGCTGTACATGGGACTTAGACTTTATTTGTCGTTCTAGGTTTTATATCATAAATGTCATTTTGATGCAATTGACTCAGCAGGTACCAGCAATAAATACAAACAGGCACTACATATACAGGATAATATATACAAGATTGAATAAATATGCATGTCCAAACTGTGATTGTATTGTGTCAATATTTATGGCCATATTGAAATATTTTCAGTTTTTAAAACTGATCTTCTGCTTTTGTGTGCCTTAGATCAAGAAGCTGTCTCGCTGGGAGGTGATCGATGTTGTGAGGACGATGTCCACAGAGCAGGCTCGTTCAGGTGAAGGACCCATGAGTAAGTTCGCCAGAGGATCGCGTTTCTCTGTTGCTGAACACCAGGAGCGCTACAAGGAGGAATGTCAGAGGATATTTGACCTGCAGAACAAGTGAGACTTATGAAGGTTTTTACTACACTTTGTCACCTAAAAATTCAAATCTCAACACACATTGTTGATCTTTATTTTTCTCCACAGGGTGTTGGAGTCAACAGAAGTGCTCTCTACAGACACAGACAGCAGCTCTGCGGAGGACAGTGACTTTGAGGAGATGGGAAAGAACATCGAGAACATGCTGCAGAATAAGAAGACCAGCTCCCAGCTCTCCCGTGAGAGGGAGGAACAGGAGAGGAAGGAGCTGCAGAGAATGCTGATGGGTGAGGAGAGTGACAGAGACCACAAGGGGCGCAAAGAGAGACGCAAAGGCTTGTGTAAGTCTGTTCATTATTGGAAACCGTGACTTTGTCTGCATTTACACCTTGAAGTGAAAAAAAAAACACTGCATTGTGCCCCTTTAGCGAGCTCGTTGTCCACCGGCTCACACAAAGACGATGACACATCATCCGTCACCAGCCTGAACTCCTCCGCCACAGGACGACGACTCAAAATTTATCGTACATTTAGAGATGAAGATGGGAAAGAGTATGTCCGCTGTGAAACTGTACGCAAGGCATCAGTCATCGATGCCTACATGAGGATCAGAACCACCAAAGATGATGATTTCATGTAAGTGTGCATAAGTGTATGAGGTAATCAGCCTGCATCATTTAAACAAAAAGACAAACAAGCCAGTATAGTCACAGTGCTGACAAACCAAAAGTGTCTTTTGTAGCAACTCCTTTTCCACCTTTGTCGCTCTTGAGAAGAGAGTTAGGGTCTTGAATTTGTCCGACGCGCTACAGCTCCAGAGATACACACTGAGGCTCCATTTCTGGGTTTTATGTGTTTAATAAATTGTACAGGATAAATCAAAGCCAAAGTAAAGCAAAACAAAATGAAGTATAAGCGTGGGTAAATGTGGTTTAGCGTTGTTAAGTGTGAGTAAATTGAATTGAATATACCTTTATTAGTCCCCCGAGGGGAAATTTCACAAACAGCAGCGTAATACAAAGAGTAGAAAAAAAGAACAGAGCAGAACAGATACACAACAAACTGAAATCCTGCACAACATGGACAACAAAGACAGTATACATGATTGAAGTCCCAGAGATGATAACGATAACGAGGGGCTGAATGCGTCCTTCGGAGAGAAGTGGCAGTGAAAAGGTCCGCAGCCACCATTAACATAGCGCTGTCAGCTGCTAACAATTGAAACGTAAACGTCTTTAAACTGCAAACACAGATCACATCCGAAGTTCACTCACTCACACGCCACTCCAGCCCCCACACCCCCTCCTTCTCCTTCGGACACTGTCACCAGTGGAAAAAACAACCAAAAAACGAAAGAGTCCCGTGGAGTGCGGTGGAGTCTATGAGCCAGAAAGTCGTACGGCTAGCTAGTTAGCACACCTGATGCTGATTCCATAGCTGTTAAGTCTCCATCATGATGGAAGATGGTTGGTAGAAACGGTTGAATAGCTCAACCAATTACACACACGAACCGATGGAGACCCCGGTTGTACGCCGTTGTACCATCCCATTAATCCACCTCCCGATACACACAACGCCAGCACTGCACCCGCTGCCTGATGCCATAGACACGCGGGTCCTCTCCGGTGTACACCTGTGTTGATCATCTCAGCTGTAGACACACTGGCTCACCACCCCACGGTGGATGGAGGTCCGGGATTTCGTGAACATAGCAAAAGAAACAGGCACTGCCTCACAAAAAAGTTCAAAAATGATACATGTCCATGTTGTACAGGAGTCCAAATTAACACGACCACAAGAGTCGGGCAGAAAAACGTAAAGGTAGGAAAAATTTCCGGAGCTGATGTGATAGGCTGCCACTAGGAGGCGCCATCTTTGATAAGAGTAAGCGGTCATAAGTGTGGTTAAGCGATCAACAAAAATCACGGCTACTCCAGCTCTCCTCTCTCCCCCTTGACAGCAGGTAAAACTCGCCTTTAAGTGCCTAGCGGCATTTCCTCAAATACACCACGTGACTCAAACTTCCCCTGTTACCATGGAAACCCCAAACACCACGTGACATGCCGAGAAGCTACATTATAGCTCCTATGGTCTTTATTTATCTTTATTAATTCATTTTTTTAAATTGGTTTCTTCTGTTAAGGTCAGTACTCTATCTTTCGGACCACTTTAAACATGACCAGAACATATATGAAATTAGGCATTTTCAACAGCATAGCTAAACTCGAAAATTAACTTCAAAACAAACTGAATTAAAATGTCAAAATAAAGTAAAATAAACAGTAGTGGAAACTGTTCATCTAAAACCCACGTCTGTGCTTTTGACTTTGTGGCCGCAGCCGAAAGTTTGCCCTCTTTGATGAGCAGCACAGAGAGGAGATGAGGAAGGAGCGCCGTCGTATTCAGGAGCAGCTGAGGAGACTCAAACGCAACCAAGAGAAAGACAAGATCAAGGGACCTCCGGAGAAGAAGGTCAAGAAGGTCAAGGAGAGGCCAGACCTCAAGGTAAAAGTAAGCTTGCTGACCCACTACTATATTCCTTTCTGTCACCTTTTCTTCATCAATTTTTGCTTGCTAACCTACAGTTACCATCACCATTATTGTTAAAGTTTTACATACACAGCTTTGTTCGTGTTCCTTAATGTTTGTCTCTGTTCCCTAGCTAAAGTGCGGCGCTTGTGGAGCTATTGGGCACATGAGGACCAACAAGTTCTGCCCACTGTACTATCAGACCAATGCGCCACCTTCTAACCCTGTCGCAATGACAGAGGAGCAGGAGGAAGAGTTGGAGAAGACTGTTATCCACAACGACAACGAGGAACTGATCAAAGTGGAAGGCACCAAGATTGTCTTAGGCAAACAGCTCATTGAAAGGTAGCGAAGTGTCCCAAGATTTATGACTGATGCTTATCCACTGTAGCTAAATCTGTACATAACACGTGGCTTTACATGCAGTAGAATTTTCTAGGCATATTTTGCATCAGAAAATGTTGATAGAATTTTAATTCAGGAAGAAAATAACTAATTTTGTAAAAATGTTATAGATAAAAGTCTAGTGTTCCTAATGGGAGATGGGACAACTTAACACCACTTTGCATTGCGTCTTTGTAGATGTGGCCATTTTAGATTAAAAACAGTTGAAAAAATTCTTCATTACAGCTATGCTCAATGCAGTATAAACAGCAATATTAGATGCAAACATTTAATTCACGTTTTCTTTTTTATCTCGGACTGTCTTGTGACATGACAAAATTGTCTGTGTGAATTCCAGTTGACTTGAGATATAAAAATATCCTTCAGGCACTTTTCAATTAGAGTGAAACACAGCTACTTCCAGCACTGTGTGATGGTTTTAATTTCTCCCACAGCGCTGATGAGGTGCGTAGGAAATCTTTGGTGCTCAAGTTCCCCAAGCAGCAGCTCCCACCGAAGAAGAAGAGGCGTGTCGGCAGCGTTCCACACTGTGACTACCTCAGTGTAAGTGACAGTGTTTTACAGCTTGTGCTATGGCCTGAGCAGTCGAGTCTTGTTGATAAAATCTGACCCTTTACTGTGTTTTTGTATTCACAGAAACCACACAAGTCCATCCATCGCAGACGCACCGACCCCATGGTGACCTTGTCTTCTGTGCTAGAAAGCATCATCAACGACATGCGTGACCATCCCAATGTAAGATCTATCACAACTTCATTCATAAATTTCAGTTGTCGTTCCCGACTCGACAGTTTCATACTTTGCTTTGTCCCCACAGACATACCCGTTCCACACCCCAGTCAACGCTAAGGTTGTGAAGGACTACTATAAGATCATCACACGACCCATGGATCTGCAGACACTGAGGGACAATGTGCGGAGGCGGATGTACCCATCGAGGGAGGAGTTCCGTGAAGCAGTGGAGGTTATCGTCAAAAACAGCGCCACCTACAACGGTAAACTCTTTACTTTCTGGACAACCACTGGAGGTCCCTCAGAGAAACAGCTGCTGGACTCTTGCCGGCTTCCTGAGGTCCCACTGTCATTGATAATATGACAATCATCAGAACTTGGTAGATGTTAAGTACATGTTATTCCATTTGGATATTATGAATTAGAGCTTATGCAGCCTTTTCTGATAATGATGCATATAAAAGGACAATATTATTCAGCTCTTAGGAACATTTGTTTAACTTCCTTAGAGAAGCTGAGCCGCTTGTTTACAGTCAGGTGGTCCTCGGGTTACGTCCGAGTTCTGTTCCGACATCGGCGATGTAACCCGAATTTCGCCGCAAGTTGAATTTAACCCTTTAATACACCCCAAATAACCCCTAAATATCTGAATAAATAGCCAAATACTGTACATGTTTTTACTTTTTATTAATTAAATTAAAGAAACTAAAATAAAAAATAAGATGCTGTACTGTACTTGCTATCACTGCTGGAGGAGGAGGAGGGGAGGCTGTGAGAGCAGGCGCAGGGTCTTCTGTAGACGTTGAAGGGACAGGTTCTACTTTGGTTTAGTCCTTGGAGATGTCCGTCTGGAAGGAAATCTTCCTCTTTTCCTCCCAGATCTCACGGTAGTACCGTACACTGTCCTGATCACTATAGAATTCATAGGTGCTGAATCCTTCACGCGGTCTAAAATATACTTTGTCCTTAATAATGGTCGATACGGTCGTCCGACTGAAGCTTAAGGCTTTACCAACGTTCGTCGGTGTCTCGCCTTTCTCCGACCGTTTTATGATGTCCAGCTTCGTTTCCGTCATAATGGCTTTCCTCTTGGCTGGACCAGCATCGCTAGGAGATCTTACTTTCTTTTTTGGGGCCATGGTGTGTAAAAGGAGGGTGGCAAAGCCAAGTACACCAATAATTACGGAGCACAAACACAGACGCTACGTACACTACACAGCGACAGTATGCGGCTGAACACAAAATGGCGGGCGCCGTAAAGTAGACTCGAGCGACGTAAAGTCGAAATGACATAAGTTGAGTACACCGTAACCCGAGGACAACCTGTATACACACTTTTGATTTTAAAATCTAAAGCAGACCCAGTTGTCATTAGGTTTTGTCATCAGTTTGAGGCTTCATTGAAGTTTTAATAATAATACTATTTGTATAGAATCTTTCCTACAAGAATTGTAGCCCATCAGTTAAAAATTTAAAAGAAATAAATACATTGATATATGGTTACAAACTAGTTAAAAGTACAAAAAAGGAAATTTAACTTAAGCAAAATTGCATTAAAGGTTTAACACAGGTGAGATAAGAAACACAGTAATATTTGATTACACCCTAATTAATAAAGGTTCAACAAGATAAAAATGCAAGAAATGACAAATTTCAACAGAATTGCATAAACGGAGGTGAAATAGTACAGAAATAAAGTGTATAATTATACAAGAATGAAAATTTATTGTAAACAAAATCGTATAAAACAGAGGTGAGAGAGACGCATTAACAAGCACATACGTACGTGGGATTGTAAAGTTTCAATAAAAAGTAATAAAGACAATTTTAACACGTTTTGTTTTTGTATTTTTATGAACAGGTGGAAAACATCCAATAACACAGGTGGCACAGTCCATGCTGGACCTGTGTGATTCAAAACTGAAAGAGGTGGGTGTGACCACTAAAGTTAGTCAGACAATGGATCTATTTACACGATTCTAACAGTTAATGTTGAAACCGCTGAATGCGTGCAGAAGGAGGACAGGCTGGTGCGACTGGAGAAAGCCATTAACCCCCTGTTGGACGATGACGATCAGGTGGCCTTCTCCTTCATCCTGGACAACATTGTGACTCAGAAGATGATGGTGGTGCCTGATGTGAGACATCCTGCATAACAGCTTTAAGTGTCCTGGCTGAATGTGTTTAAGAGTATTACACTTTTAAGTTTTTGGTTTTTTTTGCTTTCTGATGTGTAGTCATGGCCGTTTCATCATCCTGTCAACAAAAAGTTTGTGCCAGATTATTACAAGGTCATTGTCAACCCCATGGATCTGGAGAGCATCCGCAAAGTGAGACATCAAAATAATACCAAGAAATACTTAGAAAACACTTAGAAATTAAACTCAAACATTTGAATTATGATTTCTTTCAGCTTTTTCCCTTCCGGGGGAGCCACAGCAAATCCAATTTGTTTGAATAACCTTCTGTTTATTTACGACAGAACATCTCCAAGCACAAATACCAGAACCGAGAGGTGTTCTTATCAGACATCAGCCTCATCCACGCCAACAGTATCAAGTATAATGGTAAGTATTTCTGTTATCTATACCTTTTGTTGATTTTACAGATGGAAGTGGCAATAAATAAAGTACAAAAAAATTACTGTTTTTGCATATTGACTCTTTTCTGCGTCTTTCACAGGCCCAGACAGTCCTTATACCAGGACAGCTCTAGAGATTGTCAATGTGTGCAAGCAGACTTTAGCAGAGGTATGAAGAGTCTGAAATATTGGTCACTTATAATAATACCTGTTAATACTTTTACATGGTGTTGTTCATTGCCATTCTTTCCATTTTTGCACGGTCAATGTTGGGTCTTTTCAATATTATGAAAACTACTCATGAAGTATTGATTTAATTGTGATATGGTTGATTAATATCTCATATGCAAATACAGTGGTTGTGTAACCCTTCGAAGCCAAAATGTAACTGTGTGGTTGTTACTTATGGAACAGGACGCCTCTATGTGGTATATAGTAAAATTCTTAGGCTTGTGTGTGCGATGAAAATAAATTGCAGTTTTAAACTCTATAGAAGATTGTTTTTTATTGTATCTTTTCAAAGCATGTAGTTGTGTTTGTGTATAAAATATCTCAGTCATTCTTTTGCACCTTTAGTATGATGAGCATTTGACGCAGTTGGAGAAGGACATCTCCACTGCCAAAGAGGCGGCTCTGGATGCAGCAGACCTGGAGAGCCTGGACCCAATGACTCCTGGACCATACACACCACAGGTAGGACTGCACCTTCATGCCTCCAACTCTTCATACATGGACACTTGCAGTAGACTTCCCCTGTCCTCGCGCTGTAGTGCCCCTCCTGTCCCAACGGCTTCACCTGTTTTCTGCACTAACTCCTCTCTATCCGTTCTTGTTTCATTTCTATAATCTACTGTAGCTTCTTCACTGTAGTTTGTCCTTTCTCCCAACCGGTGTTTCTGTCCTTCGCTCCTCCTGTCTGGTCTTGTCTCTGTGTTTGCGTGGGCCAGCCTGCTGATCTGTTTGACAGCGGGGCCTCAGGAAGTCTGCCCCGAGAGTCCAGCAGCCTTTTCTCTGAGGGACCTCTAGTTGTTGCTCCAGAAAAGAGAGGGGGGCAGGTATGGAGAGAGACCGAAATAAGGCTTGCAACCACATGCCACCTCTCCTCAAACTATCCTAAAACACACCCATCCTGTTGAGATTACATGCTTTTGTTGAACCTAAAATTAGTTTATCGACTCCTTGCCTCTGCCTTTTTTGTTTATGTCACATGTTCTCATTTGATCTGTTTTCTCCCAAATCTCCAGGGTCGCCACCTCCGGAGACCTGGAGAAGAAGAGTCAGACGTGGATATTGAAGGGGTTGAAGAGGATGATGATGGCAAACCCAAGACACCTGCTCCAGTAAGATGAAGATCTGTTGACGTATTAATAAGCTGTCACAACAGATGTTTATCTTACTCTCTTACAGTTTAAATATTGAATCATTTGTGGAAATATCCCACCATCATTGATAATATGACAATCATCAGAATTTGCTAGATGTAGACATTATTCCATTTGGACATTTTGAATTAGACCTTATGTAGCTTTTTCTGATAAAACTAGAAACATAGAAAATGACTATTATTCAGCTCTTAGGAACATTTGTTTGACTTACTTAGAGCAGTAGAGCCTCTTGTTTGGTTACAGTCAGCTCGCAGGGATATACACACTTTTTGTGAAACATCTCTGCCGGTTTTTGCATATGCTCATGTATTAAAACATCATCTCTGTGCTGATGATGTCATGAACGAGAGGAGCTGCTGTTCATGACCGAAGTCTTCATATTAGCATGTATGTGAAAGTCTTCATCCATCCAACCTTTGCTTTCTTTAGAAGAAATCCAAAAAACAGGATTTTATCAGTGTGGTATAATGCTCTATCTCTGTGTTTATTGTTCATCCAAATGTCTGTATATACAATTCCTTTTGTTGTCTATCCGTTATATAGAAGAGGGAGTCTCCTTCTGTCGCTCTTCCTGGGCTTTCAACCATTTTTTTGTAAAAGTTGTTTTTGGGGGGAGTTTTTCCTTAGTCAAACCAATAGTCAAAGGACAGAGGGACTTTTCTGCTGTACAGAATGTGAAGCGCATTGAGATGAACCTAAAGTTTGTGATATTGTGCAATTTTAATTGTGCTTGATTTAATTGAATATTTTAACTGTTTTGTTTACAGCATTATTTAATAAATGAACTAATAAAATCTCTGAATTTCTGAAATTTCCCCGTGTGGGACTAATAAAGGTGTATCTAATGTCTGGTCTACACAGGCAGAGGACGCATACGGAGATCTGGAAGATGATGATGATGATGAGGAGATGCTGCTGCCCCCTCACAGACGGTTGCATGGCCATGAAGAAGATGAGGAGGACGAAGAAGAGGAGGGAGATGATGGGCGGCCTAACCGCCCAGCCCAGTCCAGTGTCCTGTATCAGGACCTGCTCATGTCCGACGGAGAAGACGATGCCAGTGAAGAGGAAGGAGACAACCCCTTCTCCTGTGAGTCCACCAGAGTCTGGAACAGGAAATAGTCGCAGCTACAGCAGAGACTGAAGGCTGACGTTAGCGGAGCATGAAGAACAGGGTTTAGACTTAATCTGAAACCTGGCTGTTATAATATGAGTTGAACGGGTCCTCAAACACAGAACATCAACTTCTGTCTCAGTTTTAACGATGCATTATTTGTCGTCTGTAGCCATTCATCTGTCGGAGAGTGGCAGTGATTCAGACAGGGAGGTGGATGTACGGCCTCCACCTCCACGGAGAGCTCAAGAGACAGCCCGCATGGGTATGGAGCAGGATGAGAGCATGATGTCATATGAAGGGGATGGACCGGACGAGCCCCACATGGAGGACAGCAATGTCAGGTAACACAGGCCCCGGTGTACTTCATACAAACAGCAGCTGACAACATCTCATCATCTCTGTAGTTGTCTTTGTTCATATTACTTCATTAGCTGATATTCTCTTCAATGTTTCCCTCTTCTCTGTCTTAAGTTACGGCAGCTATGAGGAGTCTGAGAGCCGGATTCAGATGCCGCCCTCCGGTATGGGAAACGGCGACGACTACGGCATCAGTGAAGAGGAGGAGGAAGATGAAGAAGATGAGGCACGGCGCAGGGGCCCGGCTGTGCTGTCCCAGGTGCAGCTCAGCGAGGATGAGGAGAGTGAAGAGTTCAGGTCGATCGGTGGAGACAGTGACGTGGACTCAGACGTCTAGAGAAATTTTGTTTTTGGATCAAGAAAATGTTTTTTTTTTTTTTTGTAACCCTCGTTTTCAAAATGAGAAGTAATGTTTCACAGGTAAATATGATGTAAATTGTTCTTATTTTTGTAAATATTAAAAAAGTTTTCTGTTCTGTAAGAGCTGCTGCCCCTGCTGTAAAATATCACCACATTTTAATGGCACGTCAACTCACTTTTTAATTTTGAAGGACTGTCATTGTAATCTGCAATATGTGTAATTGTTATGTGCATGTATCTGAGTTATTTTATACTCTGTTATTCAGTGGAAACAAATCAATATGTTTACATTCACAGAAAACAACAACAATAAACGTACTGTTTGAAAAGAAGGAGCGAGTCACTTGTATGACCCTAATGTGTGCACTGACTCTTACTCATTATTTTTACATTACAGACAGTGGATTTTGTGCAAAGACGCAAAACACTTGGATAACTTGCATGATATTCACAGTTCGGAGCTGTCATTAACAGTATTATTTTACTGGCTTGCTTGATTGAGCCTCTGAACTAAAATAAGTTAGACACACCTGACCATTAATGTCTTCAGTGTAATTTTTGACAGCCCGGTTTAAGCGTGACATCAGTACAAAAAACTAACTGAACAATGATTTTTTTTTTTTTTTATCCTGAGGTGCAGTGAACAAACGGTCAAGCTAAAAGGACACTGATTTCAGTAAGGGTGTGAGCAGAATTTAATTTATTCTCAAAAGGACTGCTGTTCTTTCAAACTCCAAATAAATGATTCTTAGTCACAGCTTTGATGTGTGGTGACACATTCTGCACCAGTTTTTCTCTTTTCCGTCTGCTGTATAAGACCTAAAAGTCAAGAAGCTTAGTTTTCATGGTTGTTTCCTATTGATCACATTTCACTGGGTCCAGGAATAGAAGTGGACAGTATGGTGAATGTGAGGCTATTGTTGCACATCAATGTAAATAGTACCATAAACAGTGTAAATAATACACATCAATGTAAACTACTATAAACAGTGTAAACATTACATAAATGTAAACAGTAATATCAACAGCACAAGTAATCCACATCAATGTAAACAGTACTATAAACAGTGTAAAAAACATTGCATACAAAAGTCAAGTACAGTTTAATAGTCTGATGTCTCGGGGGAAGAAGATGTCACTGAACCTGGCAGTTCTACAGTGGATGCAGCGCAGCCTCCTGCTGGACGCTGGAGTATATTTGGTGAGCTCTGGCCAAGCTGCAATTGTGTGCAATGTCCTGGATGGGGGGGGGGGGGGGAAGAGTCCCGACGATCTTATCCGCTGCCCTCACCACTCTCCTCAGAGGTTTCCAGTCTGAGACCTTGCAGCT
>JAPTHA010000007.1:13050302-13064399 GCA_029814585.1 Gymnapogon annona
CTATCTATCTATCTATCTATCTATCTATCTATCTATCTATCTATCTATCTATCTATCTATGTATCTATCTATCCATCTATCCATCTATCCATCTATCCATCTATCTATCTATCTATCTATCTATCTATAAGTAACAGCAACTCTCCATGTGACATCTGTTATTGGTTGTGTTTTACAGTTTGGGAACATGGAGGGCATCACTACAGCTGTACTGGATGAGTTTCCACACCTCAGGAGAAACACACTGCACAAGTCGCTGTTCCTGGGCACTCTGTGTTTCGCCTTCTACCTGTTTGGTCTCCTGTTAGTGACTGATGTTAGTGGAGTTTTAATGATCTGTGGTTTGCATTTGCAGATGTGTTTTGCATGGGAGTCACATTGTCGATGTCTGTCTTCATAGGGAGGGATTTACTGGTTCACTCTCATTGACTCCTTCAGCACTAGTTTCGGCCTCATCATCATCACCCTCTTCATGTGCATTGGCATCTCCTTCTTCTATGGTATCCCATCTCACATCACTACCATCACATCCACCTCTGAATCACCCCTGCACTGTTGTTTCAGTCGTTTAGAAATTGTTTTAAAAAAATAAAATCTCTGGACTTAATGAAAAATTGACTTTACATATTACTCTTTTGTCATTTCTAACTTTCCTTTTTTTTATTGAACTAGGAGTTAACCAGTTCTGTCAGGACATCATTGATATGATCTGTCACTGTCCTCCCTGGTGCAGTAAAGTGCTGCTTTACTTCAAAGCATGCTGGGTTTTCTGCACTCCGTTTCTTCTTCTGGTAAGTCAACACTTTTAGCTTTGATGTCTGTATTCTTATATGTTTAAGTCAGTCAGTATCAATGTACCTGAATTTAATGTAGGAATGAGTGAATGAGATAAAGGAGGAAAAAAAAGACCATTTATCTAGCTAGACTATATATGAATCATTGTCTTGGCTGAAATTTTTCAATCTTAAGCTTAAGGATGTCATTTACAATTTTTTTCCAATAATTCAGGCACAACAGACTGAATTACAGTGTCATACCTGAAGTATGTCACCTAAAGGAGGATAAATAGTCAAAGTCTCATGTAATACCTGCTCTATTGTACTGCTTTACTGCACCGCAGTGTAATTTGATACGAGTAGAGACATTGTATCTTGCTGACACACTTGAAAAACATTATATAGGTAAAGATTTAGTGGCAAACTAATACATAATGTACATTAAATCACTCACATAAATGGTCACTTTAATCATTGGGGCTGGAGCCGACTACAGAAATCTTCAGCTGTGCATAATTCACAATGAGGAGCTGACATTGACTCTGAGTTCCCCCGGCAGCTTTCCTCTGCTGCCCTTCTCACTCACTCCTATTCAGGTGCCTTTATTTTGTTTCCTCCCTCTCTCTCTGGATGAATAATTTCCCGGCTCACTCCTTCCTTGTTTCTTTGCTGTATCAGTTCATCCTGACCTACATCTTCATTGAAATGTACAACACATCCCTGCACTATGGCTCTTATGTCTACCCACGCTGGGGTAAAGCTCTAGGCGTGTGCATGGGCGCGACCTGCTGTCTCCAGATCCTCATCTGGGCCATTGTGGCCATCAGCAAGGAAACCGGAACACTAAAAGACGTCAGTATCACCGCTGTGTCATTCTGTCCATGGGGGGGGGGTCTAGTTACACCTCTGTCGAATGTTAGAATGTCGCTTATGTTTTAGCTTAAACACTGGAATAATGCTGAATGATTACGTGAGATGACGTGTGTGTGGGAAGGTTTGTTTGTGATTTTTCTGGGTCCTTTTTTTTTGTTTTTTTCTCCAGCGTTTCCAGAAAGCAATCCGACCTCTGAATTCCTGGAGGGTAAATAACTTGAACAGCAGAGTGGAGGAGAGAGTGGAGCCTGAGAGAGTGGAGGCTCCGTTTACCGTCACTCTCACAGATATGGACTTTACTGCCATGACGTGGGAGATTGGAAGCGAATCATGAGCAGTGAGAAGAGTGATGAGTACACAGAGATGCACAAACTGAGACACAGAGGAATTTATTATTATGTTCATCGCCCCAGCCAGGCTCTGGTGGCTGCATCTGAACTGTGCGTCCTGCAGGGCAGTGTGGAAGAATTGCTTTATTTAAAATGTTATGTATTTTGAAAAGATTTTTAAAAAAAAATACTTTTTTGTAAAATTGTGTAGCAGTTGTTATTGTTTACTGTGCGGATCGTCACCATCTTACGTTAAGTTCACACTGCAGGTAAAAGTGACCTAAATCTGACTTGTGTGTCACTCCCATCTGTTTTTTTTTTTGTCATAATAGGATTTTATGGAAATTTGTCAATGATGTCACATCTACAGTCTTTATTTATTGTTTTAGTCGTGCATTTGAAGAATTTGTCTTTGAAAGTACTGTAGTATTGTTTTAGACCTGATTATGTTCACAGTGTCAGAAGCAGAGGGACAGAAAGAGCGATCATTTTTGCTTCTAGCTGTTCATCAGTCTGCAGCATTGTAACATTACAGACACCCGGTTATTTTTAATCTATATATTTTTAAAATAAAGGCTTGTTAGATAACAAAGATATGTTAAGACAAAGGGCCAAACTATTACTTCAATGCTGTTCAGATCTTCAAAGTATGTGTCTGTTGCCTTATGTGATCATCATCTAGTTCTTCACAAGATCTTTGATCAGAGAGTCAGAAAGTTCATTAGAAGAGAAGCCACAGAACCAAGGAAAGACTTGGAGGCAGCAGGTCCAACTCGCACATGGAAGGACAATAGGAAATGTATTCCACCACCAGGGCTTCTGATCACTCTCAGCCTCCGTTACTGAAAAAGACTGGCTGAAGATCATTTGAAGTTGGCCAAACAACAACTGGACAAGCTAGTGAGCTACTGTGAACATGTGCTCTGGTCAGATTAAACCTAAACTGATATTTTTAGCAGTCAGACAAAAACACTGTGTTCAGAGGACAAATGACACGACTCATCAGCCCAATGGTACCTCCGAACAGTGAAGTTTGGAGGTGGAAGTATCATGGTGTGTGGCTGTTTCTCCTCTCCTCCTACTAGCAGACTGCATATCACTGAAGGAACAACGATGAGAAACATGTATTGACATTTTCAGATGTACCTGCAGCCATCCACCATCTGAGAATGAGACTTTCCCTCTCTATATGTTTTCTCCCTGGTGTTTCCAAAGTTTCCTTTCTGTGGACCGTGTCTTCAAATGACATGAAAATTCCCAGTGACGGCACATTTGTTTTAACGAGTACCCTGTTGCACTGAGTTTTAAATGTCGGAGTTGATAACTGTGTGAGGATGGGAATGGTACATTCCATTATTAAGGTCAGGTCTGGTGAGGGTTCGGGTGAGTTCTACACGTGAGCAACAATTGTATGCTGCATGGAGAGGACTTTAAGTTCCTTTGACTGAATCCAGGCTTGTCTGTATTTAAGTCTTGTTTTGAAAATAAATGCCTTAAGGAAAAAAAAAATTCCCAGTGCTTTTGACCATTGATGGAAAAAAAAAGAATAAACTTATTTTGTGCTCCACCTGTCCAGAAGAAAATAAATGACTAATGAACGTGACCGATTAATAATCTGTCAAATTCAATAATCCACATTTCACAGCCAACACAAAAGAAATGTTTCTGTGTCGTGAGACCTTTAATTTTGTGTCATATATTTCTGCTAACAAAGAAGACTCATTAACTTTTTTTTATGATCTCGTGTCTGATGTGTTATTCACTTGCTCAAACTGCTCATTTAACCCTTTTAGGGTTGTATTTTTCTTGTCCATTTTCTGCACAGTAATCCCTTTTATTACCAAATAAACACTACGACTGGAGATGTTTTTTTTTTCAACTGCGATAGCTGCATTTTACCACAAGACGGCGTCAGTCGCTTATACCTCACGGAGGTTAACCCACTTAATATTTTTCTTCGCCTTAAAGTGACTGCAAATGTCATACAAAATAATATTCCCTTTGGACCGGAAGTTTTCTGAAATTAATGCGTCCGTCTTCCATTAGTGAAACATATGTATAACATATGTATAGCTGTATAACATGCGAAACAAAATTAAATGATAAAGAAAGCCACTTAAAAAAGACATCAGTGGAACCGCGGGAATATGGCAGAAATCTGAGTGTGTTGTGATAAAGGTACAATCATCGTAAACTAATAATTCGTCTTGTTTTTAAATCATTCGTTGTGAATGCGCGGGGTGGGGATCAAGCATAAACGGATATTACGTCGACACTTTCCCGCGTTTTCTTGTCGCGCGTTTGGGTTTGTTCGTTTCCATCATTGTTGTAGTCCTTTAGGGCATGTGATATACACGAACAAATCCGTCTTTCCTCAAAACTGAGATGGACATGAAAACATATTAATTTACTTTTTGGAGTTATTGACCACATAAATAAGATTATACGTTATCAAATTACGACAAAAAGGCTTACTCTTTACGCAGAAGGCATTGAACTACCTAAACGCAGGCTTCTTCGGTGCAATCCGGTGAGCAAAACAAACACCCACTTAAGCTCCGTTCCAGGAAACTCAGTCCGGTTTTTTTTTATTGTTGCCACAGAACTCGTGCGGTGGGCTTTAAACTTAAAGTAATCGTTCATTTTTGGCCGAAATATCTTGCTTCGGTCTTAACGTTTATATTTGGCCCTGAGGTTACCGGTTTGCCGAGATGCCACCTAAAAAGCGCAACTCCGGGACACAGAAAGAGCTGAAACCTGGAGCTGAAGGAGGATCACCGGACAAGAAGGAGAGTCCAGAGTTGTCTGTTAAAAAGTAAGAACAGTTCCCTATCATATGTGGGTGTCATCTACTTATTCGGACACAGCAAGTGTTTTAGTTAGGTAGTTAAATTATTACTAAAGCCTGAGGTTTCACTGATGCAGGTGTATCTGTATTGCTAGCTAGCTTGTGATAATCAATTAGACCTTATTCTGTGGATATACATAGTCCTAACGTACACAAACACGACACTGGCTGCTTTAATCAAAACCATGGCTCTATTCAGACTTATATTATTTCATTAAATTGACTTATCCATACAAACGCAGTACACAGTATAAACACAGTATCACTATTCAATAACAAGTGTAACCGGACCCGTTGTAACACCATAATAGACTTGCTGTGTATCCAGTGTAATGGTTGGTTGTTGATTATGCAGCATCTTTGGTTTTACGGGAGTGTGTGTTTGTTTGTTTGCATCTTAACGCTGATCTGTTGTCTCCACTGTATCACCTAGACACAAAGATAAGGATGCTGAGTTTGTGGCACTGTGCAAGTGTCTTCATGTGACAGACCTGGTTTGTGATCGGACCTGGACACTGTGGAAGACTGTCCATGAGTCCCTGGACGAAGTCACTGTATGTACTTTAAGGATTATATTAGACCTTTTCATTCAATGCACACAAGTGATTTCCTGTTATGCAGTGTATAATATAATTAAGAGATCCAGGGAAATGTCACCAGACATTTCTGTCACAAATGCTGTTTAAGGCACACTGTGCAAACAGGAAACCTGATGATAATAGTGTGTCTTAAATAACAACACCCACTTCTTCACTGAGGCACTTGGAATGCATTCAGAGTGTGTTCACACCTTATGCTCAAGTCTGTCACTTGTGATCTAATCACCCAGGATGCATGTTGTAGCCATGTGTGAACAGGGCCTTTGATTGACCACAATGCCCACTTCCATGATGTGATGGTCCATTGCAGATAAAAATGCATCCAAATGAAGCAGGGACGATAAAACATTGCAAAACAACGGTTTTCACAATATCAACAATAAGTACAAGCTAAAACACATTTTGAATTTACTGCTTTCTGTTTTTACATAAGAGAATTGTACTTATTCATGTTTTCAATACTACTCTTCTTGCTCTTTATTTTAGGAGGGTCAAAAAAAGCTGTGGGGAGCTTGTTTGTTTGTAACTATGACAGACATGGATGCTCCGTGTTTCACCTTAACTCAGATTCTGAAGGCAGTGAATATGAAGTAAGTGTTTGCCACACAAGTAACTGGCATGAACTCCTTTATTGTACAGAGGCTTTATTGACGGGTTTGCAGTTCTAGTTGTTTAAACAGATGGATTAGTAGGATTACAAGTGCCTGGTTCCAGCACTGTAGTAGAACTACAACCTGTAGAAAATGTGATAGATTGTTTAGTTTTGTCTACTGTGAATTTTCTAAGTGTATCTAATATCTGATTAGACATTTATTCATTAGACCACTATTATAAACATTTATAACTACGGCATTAACTTACCTTGTTTATGAACTCTTGTTCTTGCAATTAATTTTGTGTATCCTTTCTGAGGCCCATAGATTTATACTTTTCCTTTATTCTTTTCTACTCTTGTCATGTATCATCGTATCTGGGTCTATTAAATTGATCATTTCTTGTTTAGCTTCAAGCAGTTTGTGGGTCTGGTGAGAAAGTTGGATGTGAACTTGGACACAATAAGCACAAAGGTTAATTCAGCACTGACACGAGTGGAGAAGAAGTATGATGTGATGCTGGCTCTCTACCAGAGGTTTGAGAAGTAAGTATGAAGTTCATTGTAGTCTGATTGTTCTAATGTTCTAATGTTCTAGCACAGTCGATGATGGTGACAATTGCTCTTTCAACTCAGAAAATATATTAATCTTTGAATTTGTCATTTTTTTCTCTCCAGAATATGCAAGAAAATATTTTCTTTGGACATTGATGGAAAGTAAGTTAAATGTTTTTCCAATTTGAGGTGTCTTTGCGGTGATCAGGTTTTCTTGTGTCTTTACTGCTTACACACTTTGTTGCCTAACTGTTCATTGTCTGAATCTTCAAGAGATAAGGAGATTGTGCGGAGCTGCTGGACAATGTTTCTTTTGGCAAAAGGTAAGCAAAGCCTTTTCCACGTTCACAAGATACACTGACTGGCACCAACAAAAAATATTAGGATCAAATGTTCACACACTTAATGGAATAGTTTCCATGTTGTTCTATCTGTTTCACTCCATCTTTCCTTCCTACTTCGTGTTTGGCTGTAGAGCTCAAATCATTTGGAAAGTTTTCTCATCATGCTTAGAGTTCTGTTGTTTCCAGCTAATACAAATCCTATTTAGTCACACGTGCTCCATCACTGGTGTCTTCAGGAAACGCCCTGCAGATGGAGGATGACCTGGTCATTTCATTCCAACTGCTTCTTTGTACAGTGGAGTTTTTTATCAAGCGTTGCCCTCCAGACCTTCTCCAGCCTCTTTACAGTAAGCCACCATCTCATACACGCGAGCCTTCAAACATGTTGGTCATTGACTAAACACTTAAAGCAGTGTTTGAATTTCATCCCAAATTTTTTATAATTAAATAATTCATTAATGCAGCTCCATATCTGCAAATAGGACTTTTGCCTTATCCATGCCAGATACAATTATGTAATGACTCAAGATTTGTTTATAAAGTCTCCCAAAGAACCCCTAGCATTCCCTAACATTTGGTTTTCCCTCAGAATCAGCCATCAGTAAAGTTCAGAGTCCTCCAACACGAACATCTCGTCGCAACCAGAGCAAAGCCAAATCCCGTCCTCCAGAGCCACAGGTGGACCTGCAGCTGCTCGAGACCTTGTGCAGGGAGAATGAATGCAGTACAGAAGAGGTTAGTCATCTTCTCGTATAAACCAAACCTCTTACTCCATGGGTGTTGTGGTGTTATTCACTCACTTTGTTTCATGATGTTTGCAGGTGAAGAATGTTTACCAGACCAGTTTCTTGGCTTTCCTGGATTCCCTGGATCTGTCAAGATCCACAGATTTGCCTCAGGTAGGGGGAGCTGCTCTGCTGCATATACGATAATATTATATATCTCTACCTGTTTACAGTTGAGGTCGTTTAAGGGGGAGACAGCTGTCAGTCGTTTTCTTAGCACATTCGTATTCTTTTTTTTTTACGCACACGGTGTCAGGAAATTGTGCTCAACCAAGGCATTATTTGACGTGTGTATATAAGTGGTTGAATGCCCAGACTCAGTCCAAAACAGCAGACAGGATGCTACTGTTTGCTGACTCTGAAATGCTGGAAGACACCAGACATTTGTTTTACCGCTACATTACCCAGGAACTGACAGATGGTGTTCTTTATTTACATTGTGCATTACATAAATGTTATGGACATCTGAATGAGTTGATTAATCAGTAACCATCCAGATGATTTTGTTGGTGTAGTTACTTGCCCGTCTGATAATTTTATAGCCAAGGTATCTGCAGCCAAATTTAGTTGCAGACAGGATGGAACCGTATCTCATTTTAGGGGCATTTATTGGTTTGTATTAGTTGCACTCAAATAGAAACACACCTTTTTTACAGTTGATCTGGCAATCACACAGATGTGGAATCAATAGCAAACCCCAGCTGTTTGCCATAGTAGAGCTGTCTTTGTGCATTCAACTGTTTAAACACCAATAATAACCAATCATTTTAATGTCTTAAATTTTTAGTGGTTGGAACAAATATGTTCATTACTCAGATAACCGTAATCAGGTAAAATATTTTGTTTTTTTTTTCAATCATCAAAAACTTGATTACGGCATCCAAGCCATTTGTTGTTTTACTTAAACCAAATTAATGACAAATCAATGTAGAGAGCAACAATACAAAGGGACATCTGTGGCAAAGTTTTGGATTCTGTATTTGTAAAGAAAAACTGTGACCCATGTCGTATCCCTACATCCTGTCCCTGCAAAATACAATGCCTTACTCATCATGAATTTCTGCATTTCTATAAATAATTTTACTAGTAATCCATTTGTAAGCATGTAAACTGTTATACCATTATGATGTATGTTTCATGGGTGCATTGCTGGTACTCCTTTCCTTCAGGTGAATAATCTCAACCAACAATATGATGAGCACTATCTCAAGAGCCGAGACATTGATGACCGTCTGTTCATGGATGGAGATGAGACCATTCTTCTTCCTAAAATTGAAATGTAATATATTCTTTTCTTGTACTGTCTTCATCCATTTAATGTTGAATAGATTGATTTGTTCTCAATGGGATTGGATAGGTTCACAGTTGGTGTTTATTATCTCTCTGGGTTCAGTACACAGGTAGAGAGGACACCAAAGAAGAATCTACAGGAAGAAGATTCTGTCATCATACCTCCGCAGACGCCTATCAAGTGAGCACTTAGACCGGGATTTTTTTTCTATTTTTTTAACCTGCTTGTGTAGATGTGTGATATTTGTTTTCATACTCTGACTCGTCGTGAACTAGTGTAACTGTTGCCTGCTCAATATGTGTACATAGGTGGTAAATACTTTGTTGAGATTACTCTTTTTATTTTAGGCTTCAGCAGATGCACTGTATGTGCAAATTCTGTTTAAATTAGGATTATGGGACAGTTTTATACCTTTGCTTGAAATGGTCTTCTCTGTTTAGCACTCCTGTTTTTACCACAGGCGCAAAACTTTATTAAGAAACATATATGTGTAATTAAAAAGAAAAATAAAAGTGGAACAAAAATCAAATGTTATTTAATTTAATTCCTCTTCATTATTGATCTGTGTTGTTGTCAACAGAGCTGCGATGGCCTCCATTCAGCAGTTGAGGGGTGATCTTGTCTCCAGCGGGGACCAGCCGTCCACCACCCTTGCTACATATTTTAGAGTGAGTACAAACCCCTCCAGAGTGAATCTGATGTTATAAAAGACACTTTATTTTCCATTTTTAATATTCTGATCAAATTGTAAATGCCTTGTTGAAGCACTGATTTTGAATTCCCCCTGTTCCTCATTGCTTTTCTTTTTAATTTATTTTTTCAGAATTGCACAGTCGACCCGACACAGGGCATGTCGAAGCGTTTGGAGATGCTCGGCCAGACGTTCAGCCAAAGGTTCAGTCAGGCTGTCGGCCCACGCTTCATAGTCATTGGAAAGCAGGTACTGAAACTCAAAAACAAACCATGTACAAAATCACAAATTCTGTTCTTCAATTTCTATTAATGTCTGGGTTTTTTTTAACCCTTCAGAGATTCACCCTGGGTGTTAGACTGTATTACAAAGTCATGGAGGAAATGCTGAAATCGGTACGTGGACAAATTTAAATATTTTTTAAAAATGTTTTATTCCATACACTTTAGTGGTTAATTCTGTCCAGCTAATGTAACTACAGCAATGCATCTACAATGAAAGGTGGATTATTTGAATAGTAAGTTTTATTGAAATATACAATTTTAATAAGACAGTTTTCAAACAACACACATCACATGAACTGTGGCCTACAAATGATGTACCCTCATATGTGATACCAAACGTAGTATTGAAAAATACATCTCACGTTTCATTTTCCATTTTACTGATGATACTGTACAATATTGCTTTGATATTGTAGGAGGAGAAAAGGTTGTCTGTGCAAAACTTCAGGTATGTTTTGTTTAATTAAACAAATGTGGAATTATAGGCTATTTATTGTGTTTGTTCATGTTTTGTTGCTTTCATTTACCTAAGCTGTCTTATGTGATTTGCATTTCAGTAAACTCCTCAATGACTCTACATTCCACACATCACTTTTGGCCTGTGCTTTGGAGGTTGTTATGGCAACATATGGAGGTGCGACCCCTAAGATGTGTCTTGCTGTAACTGAAAACACATAAATATTTCCAGTTGTTGTCAGTTTGTGACTAATTGTCATCAATGTTTGGTCCTAGAGAGCAGTTTCAAGGCTGGAGGATTCAACCAGGTGAACAGCAGTGAAACAGCTGAAACAGACCTGTGTTTTCCCTGGATACTGGATGTGTTCAGCCTTGCCGCCTTTGACTTCTATAAAGTCATAGAGAGCTTCATTAAGGCTGAACCCACTCTCAGCAAAGACATCGTCAAACATCTGGAGACCTGTGAGAACCTCATCATGGAGAAGATTGCGTGGAGAATGGTGAGTTTCTGTCTATTTAATCGTTTCTCTAGTGTGTTTATCTTGATGTCATAATATTACGCATGTTAATGTTTGTAGTATAATGACCTTGACTCAGTAGTAGACCCTTATCACAGCAAGCAAAAACATCATCTTTTAAAATTACAACAAAATATATATTAAACCCCGAATACAATTTCATCAAATATGATGTTATTAAATATGTGAACATTGGATTTAGCTGTGCAAGCCAGTAGACATTTATCAATACACAGATGTATAACAGCATTTAGTTCCTTCTTTTCAATACCATCTTCATTTCAGACGAAGATGGGAACCTATTATTATTCTTAATATTAGTAGTATTAGAAGTAGTAATAGTATATTATCTAATAGTTTATAGTAATCATTTTAATTTACAGCAACATGTGAGAAACATGTTCTCTCAGCTAGCAATAAGGCCATTAAGCAGTTCAGTTCTCTTCATATCAACCCTATGCTGTGAAATGATCAGTCAGTGGGTGCCGCTGCCTCTTCCAGCAGCCTGCTCCCTGTGCACCAGACTCCTGGAAAAGTAGTAGATGAGTGGGTTGAGGCAGCAGTTGGAGCTGGCCAGTGACAGAACCACGGGGTGCAAAGCCTTGTTCATTTTTGCCAGGCTGCAAATAGGCAGCAGGCCGACATGGGTGAGAGTGTAACCCAGCAGGTTTAGATGATATGGGACAAAGCAAAGGATAAACACGCCCAGCACCCAGTAAATGATGGTGAGAGAGTGCTGACGACGGTTATGTCGTTGGTTGCGTGAGCGGCGTCTCAGTTGGCGAAGTACACTCAGCACTCTCCAGTAGCTGTAGAGAAGCAGGACAGTGGGCAGTAGGAATACCCCCATCACTAAGCCCAGAGCTACCAGGATGATGGTACGATGGCGTCGTGAGGTGGGGTCCAGCAGACAGGGCTGGTTTGGGTGAGCAGCTGCAGAGCGCAGCAGGATTAGAGTCAGACTGATCACTAATACCACACACCACATCCCTGCACTCACCAGCTGTGCAACACGCAGCCGGCGGTGTGTTGACCCCAGTGGGTGAACTACAGCAAAATAACGGTCCACAGCAATGCACACCAGGAAGAAGATTCCACCATACAGGCTGATGTACTTGACGGTGAAGGTGAGCTGGCAGTACGTGGACCCAGGGGTCCACGGGGCTTCAGCTCCTGTGCTGATGGAAAGTTCTCTGGCCTTTTGGTGATAGTAGTAGATTCTTAATGGGAGCGAAATCACAAAAAACAAGTCGGCAGCTGCTAGACTCATCATGTAGATTGCTGTGCTGTTCATATTAGAAGAAGACATACAAAGTCTGTGGAGAGCTAAGCTGTTGGTGGCCACGCCAATCAGGAAAATGACGCTGTAGGACACTTGATAGAAGGTAAAGCGATAGTTAGTGTTCACAGAGCAGTTGGACAGAGGTGAAGAGGTCTGGAGTGACTCACTCATGTTCCTCGGTTCCATGTCTGTAAATGATCCTCCACCCACCTTAACTATCATGTCCTATCCTGAGTAAATTAGATCCTTCATGTCCATTGAAGTGAAAACAAAAGCTTAATGTATGTTAAATAAATGTTCTGTAGACATGTCCGGTAGCTTCCGCTGGAGCAGGTATGGCTGGCAAGTGGCAAGAAAAAAAGTTAATAAACTCACGTCTATGTCTGTTATGTAAATTTGCAGAGGTGACAGAAACCTTTTTCATCTTCCTGAAATAATTGAATTTGTGTTTGCAACACAGAGTCAAACATTTTCAATATAATTTTAACTGCACCTTCTTGCTCTCGTAAAACCAGCGCCCATCTGGTGTTAATTATGTAGAGAGGATAAAAAAAAACCCATACTACATGATAGTGTTGTCCTGGAGTCAATACACATTTAGAGGACATCCATAAAGTTTTATTCGTTGAAATTTGTCAGAGGTGTTAAGCTCAATAGATATGTCTGTGGTTTGGACTATTGAATATTTACTGAATTTCCTGTAGATCTGCATGCTTCCTATAATATCCTTTTTCACGACTGATCAACAAGAAATTTAGTATTTTAGTATTCACAAACTACAACCATACAACCACTGTACTTCAACAGTCAGCAAGTAAAAATACATCCTCAATATTCCACACTTGTCTTTTGTCATTTTCAGTATCATATAGATGGAATTGACTAATCTGCTAACATCTGCTGTGTTATTGACGCATTTAAAATCAGCACATTTTTCCTAAACTGTGAGGTTGGACCTGATATGACGAGTAGCATCTGATCTGACAAACTTTAAACAATTTTTTTCTACAAAACATTGACACCCGTAAAATAATTTGGTAATTAGAAGTTAATTTCCAAACACATTTTTGGATACTAAGATTGAAACATAATGTGTCATATGGAGTAGATTCCTTAGCTGCTAATATGTAATTACATCACTCACCTGAATCCATATCTTTGTGCGGCAACAATGTGAGAGTTCTATTTCCAAGAGCAGATGGACTGAGTGATACAGTGACAGAGCCCAGAGTGGTCCACGCCTCCACAAGACCACTACCTCCCTCTGGGCTTCACCCCTCTCACCTACACAGTCTTGTAGGTCGTGTTATTGTCTGTTATTTCAGCTAATTTTTAAAATAAGATGAATTTGCTTTTAGGTTTAATCCTCTACATCAAGTCATTACTTGACTACTCCTATTGATTTTATGGCTTAGCCTTTTCTTTTTTTTTTTAGCGGGATGGGTAACATGTTTATGGCCACTTGTTACAAAATGCACACGGCGAGTTAATCATTTACTATATTCAGGTGCTAACCAGTGGTTCACCCAGTACTGGCGCAGTAATTCTGTGCAATGTTTGCCCCCATCAGTCTCTCCTACCGTTTAGAAGAGATATGATCAGAGTTAGGGATGTGTCTTGTGAAATTTAGGGCAGAGCTTTTGTGATGCAATTCCTTTTATGGGAATCAGAAATCAAGTCGTATCACGTAAGACAAATATCTTGACTTCAGTGCATACGCTTATGTTATGAGGTGGCTGCACTTTTAGTTTGGCCATATTTTACTATGTTACCAATGCCTCCAATTTAATTTGCCGCCTGTTTATAGTACTGTTTGCACTGATGTGCAGTATTTTCACTGTTTATAGTACTGTTGACAATGTTACTTTGTCCAT
>JAPTHA010000007.1:13064499-13080320 GCA_029814585.1 Gymnapogon annona
ATGACATTTTGTTACCAGATTCATTGTGTGTGTCTGTGTAATGACAATAAAGGAAGTCTAAGTCTAAGTCTAATTACCCCATTCAGCGTAATTTCTTTCTAATTCTATTTGTTAGAATTTTGGTCTTTTCATAATCCCCTGTGAAAAACACAAATTTCCTTTTTTCTCTGTAATATTACAAATAAGGTTTTCACTTTAGTATATTCTGAGATGAAATGTATAGATAAATAATATATATATATATATGTTTTAAATTGTATTTTATTCAAACTTTATTTAGCCAGGAAACATACCATTGGGATTAAAAACCTCGTTTACAGGGGAGTCTTGGCCAAGATAGACAGCAGCAAATACAATATAGAGATGGTAATAGTGGTGAAATATAAAAACACCTTTCCTTTCATCTCTACAAACCACAGTGACCATCCTTTACAAAATGGGATTTGTTAAAAGTTGCATGGATGTTGTCCAGCCTTGGTTGAATAGTCAGTTTGTGGGAAATATGGCGGTGTGGTGGTCTGCACACTGTAATGCCCCCATCATCCCTGTATATGTGAAAACGTACAAAACAACCACAATGATATTCCAAGAGAACATTTCTCTTCCAGGGCTCCACAGTCCTATAATTCTAACAGCTCAACCAGTCGAATCAAATCAAATCAACTGGAATGATAGGAAATACTCAATCATTAATTTTGGCCAAACTAACACAATCTAAATGTTAGTAATATAATTCAGTATCCCTTTTTATTTCACTGTCATTCATATTCACTGTGCTGTGTTTAATGCTTTGCTGAGGGTTCTGTGTTGATGTTTGAGTTATCCCTTTTGCTTCTTATTTGGATTCAAGGAAAAATTATGTAGGCTGCATGAAACTGTGAATTCACTATATTGCATCTTACACTGCTGTCATTCTAGCAGCATCCTAAATGTACGTCAGTTTGGATTTGCCAAATATTGTGAAAACATCCATTTCAAGATGGATTCCATTTGTATCTTTGATTGAAGAATGCATGACTATGAATATGATGTACTCAATAGATTCTGCTCATCAGCCAGAGGCATGCTGTTGCACGTCGTCTTCAGTTTCACAATCCTTCTCATCAGTGCACTGGTGATGAATCTATGTTTGTCAGGACAGACCCTCGGGCAAAACCTCTCGACAGGAATGTAGTAGTGCTCAGTCTTGCAGCACATAACTTTTACAAGAAAGACATTTCATTTGTGTATTTCCATGGCACTCCATTTGCATTTGCACTGTGAGCTCTCCTTAACATTTGGTGGCAAATGGATTGTTTTAAGCGCAAATACTTAACATAATGAAACAAAATCAGCACCTTTTCACGTTTTTCGTGGTCTTTATGAAATATATTTTTTCAATTCAAATGACTAGCTGTGTAGCTACAGCTGTTGGGAGTGTTAGTGCTGTGCAATGCTGCCGAGCTGTCGATTATTGACCACACCTGTAATCTGCAATTGAAATTTATTGACTCACCACATGTTTATTGCAGAAGCAGACTACTTTCAGTCATGCTGTTGGAACTTGTGTGCCTCAATCAGCACCTATACATTTGTAATACTGAAAAAGTAATATGATATGAATCTAGGACTGTTGTTAAGATAATATTACTTTATTTATTCCATGGCAGTATTAAACGTCAGTGTCAGAGAACATGCCATTGTACAAAGTGCGTAAAATACCTTTAGTGAGGCAACAAACACTTAAAAAAAATAATAACATTACAGTACAAGTAAAAGAGCTGTAATACTGGTACGATTTTGTTAAAGCAGAATTTTCCTACAAGAGAATCTGCTCAGAGGTTAAGCCTGACGTACTAAATACAACTTTTGTGCAAAAGCAAATGAAATATTTTCAGACAAAGCACATTACAATTTTTCCACCAATATCCTGTACATTAGTTAAGACTAAATAAAAAAAAACTTCACACAGACTGTAAAGAGAAATTAAACTATAAAAGCTATTGAAATTGTATTAACAGTAAAGCACACTTCATCACTTTCATGTTTTTTTTCTCTCACTTGTCCACAAGGTTTAGAGTTTAGTCCAAGACTTCTTTGCGCAAAAGGGGAACTATTGTGCTGATTGACAGTCAACGTGCTCCTCAACTTTCAATTGGGTTTTCTCCAGCTCCACTCATTCACACATCCCATAACAGAGTTGTCACTAGACTGAGGACTCGTCGTTGAACACTGTTGTCCTCAGGGTTCGCAGGCTTTTTGGTAGCGTACTGGGGCTGCTCTGTGTACTGTCCATCTGCAGTCGGTCGAAGCGCTTGGTTCCAATGAGCCACTTTGTTGACTTGCGTTTGATGGAACTCTGAATGGTCTCTGAAGTGAAGTAATAAATAACTGGGTCAAAGCAGCAGTTAGTCACTGCTAAGCACAGAGCGATGGGATAGATGGTTCTGACCACAGATTCTGCGGTGCATCCCGGCAACACCTTAGAGCGGACCATGGCATAGAACATGAGGTTGACATTGTAAGGAATGAAACAGAAGCAGAAGATGACAATATGGACCACGATCATCCTCAGGATTTTGGTCTTGTTAAGATTCCCTCCTCGGCTGATGGTTTGAGGATTCTTCAGTGTCCGTAGTACCATGACCGAGCAGAAGACATTGAGCAATAGTGGGAGAATAAAGCCAACAGTCTCGATGAACATCACCACCTTTGATAGCTCCTGCTTCCACTGGCTTTTGGAGTAGTTTTCAAAGCAGTAGTTTGAGGAAGCATTGGCGTTCTTGGGTGAAGTGGTGTCCAAATTGAACCCTGTGGCTATACCTCCAGACAGTACCATCACCCAGACTACGCAGCAGGCCAGTTTGGCGTTCCTCTTAGTACGAATAGTTTGGGACCGGAACGGATGTACGATGGCCAGAAAACGGTCGATGCTGATGCAGGTGAGGAAGAGGATGCTGCCATACATGTTGGTGTAGAATAAGGCCACTGATATCTTGCAGAGAACGCTGCCAAATATCCAGTCCCGTTTAACGAAGTAGACTATCCGAAAAGGCAGGCTGAGCACAAACAGAGAGTCCGAAACCATGAGGTTCATCATGTATGTGGTGGTTTCATTTCGCACCTTCAGCGTACAAGCAAAAATGTAAACAGCCACCATGTTGAAGATAAGCCCAACTACAAACACCAGACTGAAAATGGCACTATAGAGAGGGTACTTGAAGTCATCATTCCTTTCACATCGCGTAAAGTTTTGAGTAACACTCAGTGCACTCGTGTTAGAAATCAATGGAGAGCTACTATACATCTTTATACCAAGCAGGTAAATTTAGTCTGTTACTTGTGGGAATAACAATTTTAAAATGTCAGATTTGTTCAGTCAGCCACGTGCTGTAGGCACGAAGTATTTACATTTCCTTTAGTGTGACAAAAAGTTAAAAAAAATAATACGACTTTTCCTTAATGGCATATGGAGAAGTAAAGTATTCAGCGACTCCACCTAATACATGTATTGATCCAAAGTCCTTGACATCAATGTTCCTTTTGAGGGTGCTGTCCAGAGCCGCCTATAATCCACACTGAGGAAAGTTTTCAGCCGTGTTTCAATGTCTTCACGAGTTGAAATAGTTATCCCTTTTCAGAAAGCGGTCATGTGCCTCTGCTCAACTCTGTGAACAGCTGGGTGCTTCTTCCCCCGTCTCGTTCTGCTGTCCGTGGCGGCTGCAGCCCCAGGAGGGCATGGTGAATTGATCCTTCTGCTCCACAGGCTTAACTCGGCTTCTGCCTGACTGTAGAGCAGGAGCACGTAACAGGCAGCAAGTCAAAGCCTCCAACATAAAGAACTCACTGGACTGTTGAAACAAGATGGGCGGAGCCTCTTCCATGGCCAAAGTCCTCCCACTGCTGCTATAGTTTTGTAGTCACCTGAAAGATGAATTATAGGATCTGAATCATTCATCTATACTTAGGAAAGGGGTAATTTACGTAAGAGCTAAGCGATGCTTGGATAAATAATATTGATTAAAACAATAAAAAGGCATTTTTGTCATTAATTGATAGAATTACCACATAAACTTGGGTAAAAATATACTTATAAAAACAATAAACAATAATGTCATATGTGTATATATATATGTGTGTGTGTGTGTGGCATTTATCAAAAACATTCTTTACAATACAAACCTATTGCAAACATATCCATTAATAGGCATTTCTAGCAGTAGTATTATTTAATGAGAGTGATGTTGCAATGTTACTAACCATCCTACGTCACAAGCTTCTATCAACGCTACAACTCACCAATATGTACCTTTTTGAAAAGTGTCGTCAGCAGGGTGTGTCAATTTCACAATGTGCTCAAATGGCATGTCTGTACCTGCACTCACTCAGCAAATTCACCACAACTATTTCCCCCCGCTGATCCAACCTTAAAAACTTTGTTTTGGCCTGTCCGTGCTGTTCCTCTGATCCTTTTGTGTTTATTTCAAGGCGTGAGCTAAGGGTCAGTGCATTGGAATACCTACTGTATTGTCTGTGAAGAAGGCATTGTTTGAATGCAGTGGTTTCAGTTTGGCGTGTCCTTCAGGAAAGTCACATGACGGTTAAGGGAGTGTCCTTAGGTCAACATAAAATGACTCACCAACCGTGTTATCTGTGTCCTTTTAGTGCAGTTGTTTTGGGTTTAATATATAACATACAAAATGCAGCAAAGCTCTTAATGTAATGCAGGTTATATTGCATTCCATTTTTATTTACTACACAGGTATTCAGATCTCTATCTAATCAATTCACGAGTATTGTGAAAGCGTTATGTGTTAAAGATATTAGTCACTGTAGTTGACATCATTTTGTTTCCATGACTCAAAAATCCACCAGTCAGTCAGTCAGAATGGGTTTTTTTGCTGCTTTTTCTCCAAATTTTCCTTTGTTTTAATTCTACTAAACAGTTTCTAGTGAAAAATATATTTTCAGCGTTCACTGGATTGTTTCATTTACTTCAACTATTAATTGACAAGAGTACACAGAAAATATTCTCAATGTTTTGACAGAGTTCAGTTGTATTTTGTTCAAAAGGTATTTCGCTGCCTGAAGCACATTCATTGCAGCCGTGTCAGTGATATTTCCTACCGCTGTGTTGCATCATAGAATGCTTTTTAATAGAAATGGGATTTCCAGATCATCTTTCAGAAAACACTGATGGTTACTGTTTGTCTCCTCAGGGCTCCGTGCTGTTTGAACTGCTGAAGCAGGAGCACGAAGGCGGTGCGTCGGAGCAAGTGGAGGCTCCAGCCAGCTTTAACCAACCACTGCAGCACAATCACACTGCAGCTGACCTGTGAGTCCACTGTGCATGTACCTGGGGGTCAGGTGCCTGGTATGCAGCTACACAGATCCCATCTGACCCTCAGACCCTTCCCGTTGTTTTGCAACAGTTTTGTTAATCCCATGACTTTCTCATTCTCTGCCCTGCTCTCTGAACTCTGAACCTGTTCTGCTGCCTCGTTCTCAACCATCTAATTATCTGCCTTCACTAGACAAGTTATTGCAGCAGTGATTTGTCATTTCCAATCTCCTGAGGAGTGACAGACTCCACTGGCTTGTCTGTTGTCATTACAGCTATCTGTCTCCTATGCATCCGGGACTTCGTATCTTGCCTCCAGAGTCTCCGGCCCCGCCCAACTCCCAGCATGCATCTCAGCCTCAGAACCAGCCAACCTCGCAGCCTGGTGGTCAGACTCCACGACACCTCAAATCCAACTCTCTCAGCCTTTTTTACAAGAAATGTAAGACGTCAATAAATCCCTCACAAGCATTGTCCCTGATCATGTTTTTATACCCACAGATGTAGGCAGCATTTGTATTCTGTGATGAGCTCCTTTTATAGTCCAAATTTCCTACGTCTCATCTTGTTAAGGCTTTGTTTGCAGCTGGATGTATTTGTAAGGTTGTGCACGCAGTGATGAAGGGAGTGACAGTGTTTATGAACACAAAGGAACATGAGGATGAACACAAAAACCTCAAGGAGGATTAGAGGCTGCAGTGCTGTTGTGGCAGGAACGGTTGAGGAGGCATGGAATAAACAAGAATCTATTGAGGGCTGTGGTGGTCCATGAAGCAATGATCTGGCACCACACTGGAGCAGAGAAGCCCCTTGGATGGATGGAGATAAACTCCAGATGATAATATTAAGTGAGGGAGTGGTCGGCAGGACCGCAGGAGCACACATGTAATTAAAAGTGTGTAAAACGAAATTAAACTTTAGAATGTTGCACCAATTTGATTCCATTTGTGCACATACGTAATCATTTGTGGTAATTCAGACTACACCCTTGAATCCGAGTCTCTGAAGATCCTCTGTACTTCTGTTTGTCATGCAGTGTACCGTCTGGCCTACACCAGGCTGAAGCTGCTCTGCTCTTACCTGTTGTCCTTCAACCCTGAACTGGAGCCCATCATATGGACTCTGTTCCAGCACACTCTGCAGCACGAGTACGAACTGATGAGAAACCGCCATCTGGACCAGGTATGTACGACTGACCGGCCCATGTAAATGCTCTTTAATCACCCATCTTCTCAGAGACTAGATTTAAAAATACAGATGCTCAAGTCCCAAGTCTCTTGAGCCCTCTGTTAGTCAGGACTAAACAGGAAGAAGCAGCTCCCAAAGACGGAATAGTCTGTGTGATGAAAAGAGACGAGCCCCAACTCTGACAGCATTTAAGTTCAAGCTTTGAGCTCTGCATGTAACACTGGAATGGATTTATCTGTACTCTTTAATTCAACTGTTTAAATTCTTTTCACGTTCTATTTAAAATTCTTTATTTTACTGTTTATAGCATACAGGTTTGAGATGTTTTCCCTCTTCCATCACACCTGGTCCAATCACTGATCAGCTCATCAGCAGGCGCTGCAGAAGCCCGATAATGATGTAATGACATCCAGGTGCGATGGAAGAGGGAAACATCTGTACAGCTGTGTGGACACCGGCCCTCCAGGAGCAGGATTACCCACCACTGCTTTATAGCCTTTAATCTTGTCTGTGTATTTATAACTTGTCTCTATTTCCTGTGAAGCACCTGGGGTTATTGATTATTATTGAATTATTATTATTACACTCGTCTTTGTTTTCCAGTTGATGATGTCAGCCATGTACGCCATCTGCAAAGTGAAGAGCGTGGATCTTCGCTTCAAGACGATTGTCACAGCATATAAGAACATGCCCAACACGAACCAGGAGGTGACGCCAGCTCCTTAAAATAGAACTCACATCTGCAGGGATTATTCGGACCCCTTGCCTTATACTTACCTCCTATTCTTTCCATGTCTCCATCTACATGTCAGACTTTTAAGCACGTGTTGATCTCGGACGGCCACTATGACTCCATCATCGTGTTCTACAACCAGGTGTTCATGCAGAGGCTCAAAACCAACATCCTACAATACGCGTCTCCCAGGGTGAGTCACTACCAAAGGCTTCGCTTACATTCGCAGTGATGCAGTCCGATACTTACCTGCTGTTTTCCTCCAGCCTCCTACCCTCTCTCCAATACCACAAATACCACAAAGCCCTTATAAATTCCCTAACTCACCTCTGCGTGTACCTGGAAGCAACAACGTGTACATCTCCCCCCTGAAGAGCCCTCGCATGTCGCCGGGGATCATGACCCCCCGCTCCAGGTAGGTTATAATTCAGTGCGGGTCCATGTGTTTTTAGAGACTGAAGCGTCATCCAATGTTCGCAGATGGTTTCATCTTTGCGTTGTGCTTTTACAGAATGCTGGTTTCAATCGGCGAATCTTTTGGGGTACGTGTCTTTTGCTGCTCTGTAAAAGGCTCTGTTGCAGATACAGCCTTCTCACTCTCACTCCGTTTTGGTTGTTTTCTCCCTCAGTTGTCGAACCGCTTCCAGAAGATCAACCAGATGGTGAATAGCAGCGATCGCTCCTTCAAGAGGACACTGGATCTGGGTCCCACACCCAAGCCCCTGAAGAGGTTACGCTTCGATGTGGACGGACAGGATGAAGCTGATGGCAGGTTAGTAGCACAAGATGTTTTGTGACCTGAAACCGCACCGAGCTAATGGATATATAATACAACAGCAATTGACATCTGATGAATTCACTCATGGAACAGCTGCATGAGGGCCGCAGAGAATGTAGCAGACCTTAAGAAACAGTCTCATGACCTACCTTTTTTTAATTTGGCTTTAAACTAATGCCCCTGTTTTATCTTAGATTTTAACCTTATATTTATCTGTATTTTTAAGTGTGACTTTTAAGCAATGCTTCTGTATCTATGCTTTTATGTTCTTCATGTTTTTATTCACGTATATTCTCCAGTGTTCCCTCTACACCGGGGGGTGGCAGTAGGCTTTCATACAAATGTACTGTATTTGTATGAAAGTGCTTTATAAATAAAGATTGATTGATTAATTGGCATAACATCATGCTTCTAGCTCCAGTTACATCTAACTTTTCAGATTACTTTTTATCAAATGTAATATTGTTTTCTAACTTCCCGTTGTCCAGCAGAGAACATCTGTTTAGTTACAGTATTTGGTTTGTGATGTAGAACATACAGTATGCGCCGTGAAGTGACCAAGTAATGTTATAGTTGTAGGTGAGCATTGGAAAATCAACATTGTAAAATAGTAAGAAAAGATTAAATCTAATATCAAACAAATGTACCTTAGTACTAGTTAAATACCGTATTACGATATAGTCTTGTGATATGAAGCTGTCAAAAAACCTTTATTGTGATTGATTTATAATGACTAGTGCTTTTGTTACTATAAAATGGTGATGCTTAGTAAATATTTTGCAGTGTGGTCATAGAACTAATGCACCATGGCCTCTCAATAATAGAAAATACGAACATGTGGTACAGACATAAAGAGGTTCATTCAGAATTGCAGAAATACTTCTGAAAATACTTCTGAAAATACTTCTGTTGCGTTTCCTTGTCTTAATGAGCTTTTAATGATATTGATCAACCTGTTGAATATTGAAATTCTCTTTTGATGATGCGTAGAATTCTGACCTGATATTGGTATTTTATTTGACAGTTTTTCATATTGATTATTGATTTGCAGGATTCAATACTTAAGGGATTTTCTCTGTTTTAATTTTCAGCAAATCCAATGGAGATTCCACACTCATACAAAAACTGGCAGAGATGAGTAAGTCGCAGCTTGACGTGCATTTTGCCTTCTGACATGTTGAAATAGCAGCTTTGTTCATGTCTGCGGAGATTTTACATGGGGACGATGTTTTTTTTAGGTTCTACACGGAATCGTATGCAAGAGCAGAAGATGAAGGAGGACGCTGAATCAAGGAGAGAATAACTGGAGTAACTACTGAACTGACCTGCACTGTTGGACAAACGTGGACGTAATTTTCTGTTCACACACTTTCTCTGCTTTCTACGATAATGATTTTCACATGTCGATCTGACATTAAATTTGTTTGGTCACGTTTTAAGCGTGCTATTAATGTTTGGTTGTTATATATATATATTAAAATAAGGATGATTATTTTTCGCTTAACTGTTCTCTATTAGAGGAGTGCTGGTTTTCCTGTTAAATAATCAACATAAGTCAGTTTTCTTGTGTTTTTTTTTCTTTGGGAAGTTTATCTATGCCCTTAAGTGATTAAAATAAGGTCAATGTCATAAGATTCGCATACAGGCACTTCAGGTTTTATCTCGTTTGATCAGTGCGCCGCCTGAAAGCATTAATGTTCACTAAGTGTGTCATTTGAATGAGAATTTGTTTAACTTTTGTCAAATACGTAGACATACAAAGGTAAGCACCACCATGTAGTTAACTGAAAATCCATAACTTCCACATTTTCGCCAGTCAAAAATCATTCTGAATGTTGGAAAGTGACAGTGGAGGTCTCAGAGAAAGGGAACGACCATTTCTAGTGTTCAAATACTACAGACACTAGAGTTAAGTCACATCTGGACTTATTTTCAGATAAGAACATAGTGTAAAATGTTGATAACAATGTCAGTGACCAGAGCTTTTAAATTAAGATGTGTTTATATTGTACTTTATGGAAGTAGCTTTTTAATGTAGCAAATATTTCTTTTGGAATAACCATCGTCTTTTTTTCTTCCTCCACACAGAGGTTACTACTCAGAGGTATTATTGCCGCGAATATAGTTTTTTTTTATCTTGTTGAGGAAAAAGAGCCAATGCAGTGTGGAGTAATAGTGCTGTTATTTAACATAGAAAACAAAAATACCTACTTATTGTAGAAAGTGTTATTCGTTCTGTTTTTATGTGACCTCTAGGTTTTGTTTGTTTTCCAGGAAACCCCTGATTATTGTCACCATGTGTGTTCTTGAATCATTATTTTAACATTACTTTCTGGGTTTGTCAGTGAAATATTTTAGTGCTTTTGTTCTCTTCTTGCTTTTGTGTCGGTTTCAATTGGAGAAAAAAACTGTTTTGGTTGGAAATGACAAGAATCATAAAAGTGTTTAAAAGGAATTGTCACACTTGTGTTATTTCTTGTGTTGCAGCTCCACAATGCAGCGCTCTGTTTGTCAAAGGACAACATTGCAGTGCTTTCATTTCTCTAAAATCTCACGTGTGTGTGTGTGTGTGTGTGTGTGTGTGAGAGTGTGTGCGTGAGAGAACCAATTTATGGCTGAACAGGAAGCTGAACTCAGACCAGTGGCATTTGACAAGACTTTTTTTTATTGAAAATATTCTGCATCAGAGAGTTTTGTTCAACTCACTTCACAAACTCTGTTCTCCATTCTTCTCAGCTTTGACCCACGTGTTATTCACCTCTTGCAGAGGTGCGGTGCATAGTTTTACACCACAATGAACTCTTTGGAAAGCAATTTCTCTGACACTTTTCACCTGATTAATTTTGAACTTCATGTTGACATTTTAACTTTTTTTTTAGAAGAGATTGAAACTTAAGACTCAAAATGAATCCCTGGGTAGATGGTTTATTTGACTAGGAGGATAAGTGTTGGAGGGGGGGGTGTTAAAAGGTACTGTCCCCCCTCTACACAGGTACTGTCCCCCTCTGCTGTACAAAACCATACACAACTGTCAGCAAAATAAAGAGGGTGAGGAAGACCAATCATGAAAGCTGCATTTGTTTCAAATTAAAACAAAGTTTATGCCAACTCATAGCAGTAGTTATCTCAAGGCACTTTACATATATAGCTGGTCTAATTGGACTCTAATTAGTTTGACTGACTGAAACCCAACAGAATCCTGAAAAAGTTCCTGTTAACAGACAAAAACCTCAAGCAGAGCCTGACTCCTGGAGGATGGACTTCTGCCCAGACCGGTTGGAGATAGAGAGAGAGGGAAAGAAGCAGTGGGAGGGGTGAGTTGGGGGAGATCGAGATAAACACATGGATATACAGTGAACTGAGTGGAGATATTACAAAGATCATCATCACCACATTGTGTTTACATTTATGTTCACATGTAAACAAAGATTGAAGTATTTAGAGCAAACTTTGAGAAAAGTGTATATTATGGGTAGGGTGAATTATCAATTAATTCAAATTACACTGATGAAATAATACTTTTGGTAAACCTATGCATTTGTGACATTTATTTAACTAAGAATCACCCTTAAGTCATTGAACAGTGCCAAGTATTGGACCGAGGTACACACCCACATGCACCCCTCCACACATGCTCTGTTCCACTGAGGTCAAAACTGGATAAATTCAGTAAAATAATGAAACACACTCAGGATACAAGATGTTGAAACTTCCAAGAATTTAGTGTTAAACACAGTCCTTTTCTAAGTGTCAATGGTTTATGTGTTTCCTATGTTCTATTGCGATTAAAATAGTGGTTTGTAAGAATTGCTGATTGTTCCTTCTTTTTTTTTTTTAGTTACATGTTACACAATGTCCCAACCATTGATGTGCTGGTTATTTAATCACACGTTGCAAAACTCACATGTTTTGTGTCCCCTGGAGGAGATCAGATGCTATTGAAATGTAAAGCCGCAGACATATTTTACTCATGGGCATATTTGAAGAACCCTGGTGCATGTGTCACAGTCTTGTAAACTTAAGTGTCATCATCTTAGGATCCGTGTGAAGAAGCAACTCCAAACCGTGGCTGATTTAAGAGTCACACGGGGTTAGACTGTATACTGCCACTGAAATTACTACAAAGGACAAAGTCAGCAAGATGAGCATGAAATTGGCATCACTATTTTTAGAAAGTGGATATAAATGGACGCCGTTAGAAGATGTACAGTTGCATAAATGTCAGAAAAAAGCATTCAGTGTATCTGCTCACAACTCTTTGTTTTTCCCCTGCCCTGAACTCCGTCCTGTTCTTCTGGGAGTCAGTGACAGCTGCTGCCTGTTCAGTAACTTCTACCTTAATTACACCATGGCACTGTTTCCAATGGGAGACCAGGGTTAATTCCTGTCTGAAAGCAGAAACAGTTGGGTTTGGGCCCAGCCGAGCGTGAAACACTTTGAACCGGTTACATTTTAATTGGCCTTGGCCTTTGGAGGATTGAATAGTGTTATTGAGTTTGTGCCTTCACCATCCCATGTAGTCAGCCGGTAGCACATGATCGCAGGACGCCAAAGTGTTCGCTTGTCCTCTTGCTGGAGGTGTCTTGTGCAATCCACTGCTATCTATCACTTTGATCTGTGCATCTCAAAACAGTCGAGGACATTTGTTTCACGTCTCCGGAGAATGTAATTGTGCTTCCACTGTAGGATCATCGGTCAAATTTGTTGCAGTTTTCATAAGGGATGGAAGACCTCACGGTAAGCCAAGTTTTATTTATACTTCGAATGAATTAGTATTATAATTATTATTTCCTTTTCTTTCCTGCTTTTTTCATTCCCCTTTCTAATCATGTGTCCTTTTACTTAATTAATGTTTATTTGATTTATCATTACTTATTTTTCGGTGTGTGTTTGTGTGTCGGACGGATGGATGGATATATTCTGTGCAGTTTTGTCTCCCTGCGGGTACTGGATACCCACTGTGTCTTGTCTATATATGGACCTGGGGAGGGTTTGTTCGAGAGGGTGGGGGGGGTGTGAGGTGGGTGAAATGATGGATATACAATTGTTCTTTTTTTGCAGCATTGTCAGCTCTATTTCAGCCAATCGTGTATGTTAGATGTTGAAATGAATAAAGAAAGTTGGAATATAATTTGATTGAAATAATCAGTGTAAAATAACGATCATTGGCCAAGACTGATTGTCACGTACTATATTAACAATTCCGGGAGTATTCGTATTTTATTATTAGCATTAGTTCATGAGTATTCAGACATTCGAAAGTGTTGCAGTCTCCTCATCATATCTGTGATCATCACTCTGTGTTCTCAAGGACTGTCCTGCCAGCAGCACTCTGTGATACTGATCTGAGAAAAGAATAACCATTTTTTCAGCAAGGACTTCTTATTTATAACTCTTTCAATAGATGTGACACTACAGTTTGTCATCCAGTTTCAAATTTTCAGGTTGGAGTGATATCATCTTCACTGCAAATATAAAATATATTAGCTTCAGTGAGTGAGTGAGTATATTTACAGATTATTATAGATTCTCAGACAAAACTAGCCTAGGGGATAATTCCAAATACATGACAAAAATAAGAAGAGGAAAGTACCAACAGTAGGATATTATAAATATCTTGTTTTACAGCATTCGTGGAGACTGATTTTATTAAATGTCCCACCCCTTTAATTATACAATATCTTCAAACATCTATATTTCTGAACTATCTGAGCAGACCCTCTGGTTTATTTATTATACCATTAAGCAACAGAAACTTTCACATCGCAGTGAAAATGTGCGGTGACAGGCCCTACAGGCGTTGACTGAACCTGTTTTGTTCTTGCAGCCAGAACAATGGCGCGAGATTATGAACAAGAAGATGCGGTTCCCTCCGGAGCTCCTCAGCGCCATCCAGGATGGGAAAACAGAGCTGCTGTGTGGGCTCCTGAAGACCGGGGATGGCATCATCCGCCAGCTGGATGAGTCTGAGGACCGGCTCTGGAGAGAGGCCCTCAACCTCGCCATCCGCCTGGGCAGCGAGGATGCCATGGACGCCCTTCTGCAGGGGGTCAAGTTCGACTTCCGGCAGATTCATGAGGCCCTGCTGGTTGCCGTGGATACCAACCAGCCCATTGTGGTGAAGCGCCTACTGGACCGTCTGGACCAGGAGAAGGGAAACAAAATGGATGTGCGCTCTTTCTCTCAGGCCATCTTTGATCGCTCTATTGACAACTCGCAGTTCGCCCCTGGTGTGACCCCTCTGACCCTGGCCTGCCAGAAAGACATGTATGACATAGTGACCATGCTGACCCAGAAAGGCCACATTATCCCGTGGCCCCATAAAATATCCTGCTCCTGTCTGGAATGTCGCAACGGGCGTCAGTATGACTTGCTGAAGTTCTCCTTGTCTCGGATCAACACCTATCGTGGCATTGCGAGCCGCGCCTACTTGTCCGTCACCTCTGGCGACGCCATGCTCTCTGCCTTCAGCCTCAGCAAAGAGCTACGCATGCTCTCCCAGAAAGAACCAGAGTTTAAGGTGTGTTTGTCTGCACTGATAATAGCCCCTGTCCTGTGTGCTGTCTGTAGGGTAGTAAGCAGTGAAATGAGGAGCCGACATCCTCTGCTCGAGGCCCATGGGATGAAACTGGAAAAGTCTCCAGTCATTTTTTAGTCTAAAAGTCAAAGTTTGTGGTGAAACTCTCAAATTTTCAGACAACATGCCAGAAACTGAAGAGGGGACATCATCTGAACATGGAATTTTCTTTTAAGACTTTTATTATTTGACTCTCAGAGATCGAGGGTTTTGGTCTTGATATTGTTTGTTATGTGCAACAAGAGATAGAGTGCACCTAGCTGTTTGAAACTAAACTAGATGTTTCCTTATCAGACACCCTGACTTTCTTGACTCATAAATGTAATTGGCAAACATCATATATGTCAAAAGCTGCTCATAGTTTTTCGGAAATGATGACCTTTAGGCCCACAATATTAATGGACTTTAGGTTTTTGAAGTTGTAATTCCGCTGGTGGCCTCTAGTGTTGATTCCAAAAACCTCTCTCGTTATAAATACGATATGAATCATTTTTGCCTGAGTTGTTGATCCTCCAGGAGTGTAACATATCTTGTTTGTGAACCTTTCACCAATTTTTCAGTTTTCCCATTAATTAGATTTAGATTTATTAGTTTTGATGTCTCTATCTTAGGAGTTATTTTCCCCGACACACATGTGGCTGTGGGAATTAAAATGTGATAAAAATGATTTTATTGCGGAGCACTTCAGGAACTTTACAGGTTTGATGAGAAAAATGTTCGTATTTTAATCCGTGATCCTTTTGTTCAAATACAGTCACTTCTGTTGATAACGTGATGAAAACAAAACACTGGCTTGAAAAAGTTAACTCAAAAACCACAGACAAAGAACCAATCAGTTTGTTCTACATTCTGGTTTGTTATTCAGTATTTACTGATGACACTACAGTAGTAAGAATTGTTTTCCAATCAAGTTTCGATTTCTGTAATCTTAAATTTGGTGTATGAGATTAAGTGATGTACGTCAAAATGCACGTCAAAAAATGGGAATGTATTATAATTTGTGCTTTCATGAGTGTATCATCTAGGTAAGAATTGTATTTCTACAGTTTCCCATAAATGATGACTTCTTTTATTTTTTTAGTGTTGGGCATTAAGTATAAAGCTACTATTGGGTACAGCATAAAGTTATTGTACAGCAAATCTCCGAATGGAAAACACACACACACACACACACACACACACACACACACACACACACACACACACACACACACACACACACACA